>JARHVA010003098.1:992500-1112500 GCA_037957365.1 Torreya grandis | reverse complement strand
CCACCTTCTATAATCCATTTTGCAACCTCATTAACCAACTTCTTGATCTAGACCAAAACCCATAGTAACCATCAATGGTCACCATAACCACTAACATCTTGTCCATAACCATTGATGGTCACCCAACCATCGACAATTTAACCCCAAATATTGATGGTCACCATGTGACAATTCCAACAACAAGCTAATTTCACCTATCATAACCGAACCAAATCTCACTTTTTGACCTTCTACCTAAGCCCAAAACATCACCCCACTTTTAAAACCCTATCTAATTTATTTAGCATTGATATTCAATCATTTATTACTATAATTAGTCAAATTCATATATTTTATAAGAATTTCTTATGTTTGATTTCAGTATCTTCTATTATTTATGCAAGTAATTTATCTCGCATTTTCAAAACTTAATTGTTTAAAAGTGTGGATTGATAGCCTCCAAAGAAGCTTGTACTTATTGGATCTAGTTTTCTAGGCAATCTAACCTAATATATAACTAATCAACCATTTATTTACTACTTTTTTATCTATAGGTCATTCACCCCAAATAAAGAGGAGTATCTACAACCATCTAGATCATGGAGTGCAAACCAAATCCAGGTTCTACTAACCTAACCCTTATTTTAAATTTTACAACTTTATTCTAAGAAATAAAGTAAAAATTACATGAAATATTTTTGTACACTTGGTGGGACCCTTGAGTCTTTTCTTGGGTTCATAGTTGCATCTAGATGCTTTTTCTTCTTGTCTTTCTACTCATATAATGAAATCAGAATTTCATTTTAGACTTGAAATTGACTATATCCATTATTTATTTTCTTATTTTAGCTCACATATCTTAGTTAATCAAGTGAATTAATAATATATTCACTCTTATCACACACAAAATACCAAACCACTTACACTTAATCAAGCATAAAAATATTTACACAAGGCCCAACTAGGATTTTATCATCTAGTAGTCACCTTTCTTGGATATCCTACTTGGATTTCATCACCAAGGGGAGAAACAACTTAGTTCCTTAGATGAGTATAATATTTTTCAATAGCTATATCTTGGACAAGCACCCAATACCCTTATCGTTGTGGTGTGCAAAGTGAGGGTGTAGTACCCAATATCAAGCCACATGCTGATTTTGAACATAGACCCCTTTGAGAGCCTAAACACAACCTAAAACAAACCATAGACTTATTTTCTAGTACCCACTCTACAAACTAAGGTGAGTCACATAATTCTTAAAAATTAAGGCATAATCCAAGAAAGAGACTAAAAATAATATTAGGATATAACATGCTTTAGTATGTGTTTTGTTTCCTTAACTATTTCTTATCTTTTCTTTGTTTGAGTTGTGAGATTATTTTTATCTTCCTCTTTCCCTTATCTATATGGTTTTAACTAGGAAATTAGGATCCACCTCCGAATCATTCATCTTCCTCTTCTCTATCATCCATATAGTACATCTTAGATGCAGAGAGTTCTCCCCATCCTTCTAGAAGTCCTACCATCCCTTGGTTGGTTTCCCAAGGTGATGCATATTTTTCCACCTTTCTAGATAACAATCCCATATCCTTCCAACATTAACTTAACACCATATCCCATTATACCCCTAATTTGGTTCCCTACTGACCCACCCTATGGCATGCCATCCCACCTTATGGGTGATACTTCTATTGCCACCATTTCCACCCAACCTTTAATCACCTAGTAGTCACCTAGGCATCATCTTCTATAAAAAATCCCACCAATACCACCATACAAAATCAACCCAACCAACCAACCAATACCCAAACACCTTTTACCCTAAATAACAACCCTTATAGTATAAGATCAACCCAACCTTTGGGCACTAGTACTCCACTTACCGTGGGAGTACCCTCTACTAATTTCAACACCATTTCTCTCGTTTTCAACCCACCTACCTCCACTCCATTTTAGATTTTGGTGGTCACCATACCTTCTACCCTTCCACCCATTAGTACCAAAGTCACCACCTATCCTTTATCTACCAACCCAACCATACCTCTTACGCAGCCTATGTTAATCCCTCAATAGGTGCCCATTGTACTAAACCTAAGCTACATCCATAACCCACAAGGGTATGTGCCTCTACCTTCCACAAAACCACCTCTCTCATGTATTCATATGTGACATCATCCCAACCACCCATGTCCACATACCAATATGTGGAAGCTTCTCAACCCCTCACTAGTTATCCATATGTTGTACCTACCCAAACCTAACATAATTTACCCTATAACTATGGAGGTGCACAACCACAAATGGACCTTGTAAAAATGTTAATGGACAAAAAGATCACTTTGGAGTCATCTATCTCTAGTGCCCATAACTTCTTATCTTATGAACAAATCTGCAATGAACCAATTCATCCATCCCCATTCGACCTTATCCTCCTCAATGGGAACTTTATAAATTTTAAAAATATCAGAGCAAGGAAGACCCTCAATAACATCTAAGAGCATTTAGGCATTATTTCTATTTGATCACCTATGATGATGCTCTCCTTCTCTATAACTTTCCCATTTCTCTATTAGGTATGACACTAGATTGGTACAATGCTATTACAAAGCACTCCCTCTTTTCTTTCTCCCAACTAACTCAAAATTTATTAGATCACTTTTCCATAAACATATCTAAAAAAAATTCCATCACCAACCTCTAATTCATTTGTTAATTTGAAGATGAGCCCATAGCCAACTTCGTAGCCCATTAGAGAATCTTGATAAATCAAATTTATTTCTCTTTGCCCTAACCCAATCTAAGTAAACTATTTACTTGAGCTTGTGCCAAACACATCTCCTCTAATATATGAGTTTAAAGCTTCAGGACTTTAGATGAGGATTTTACCATGGCATGGAAATTATATAATAAAGCCATTGATGAGGGGAAGTTAAAATTAAGAAAAAATAATTCAACATTCAAAACAAATTAGACTCCCTCCAAACCTAAAAATCAAACCAAAACTAAATTCAAAAACAAAGGAACCATGCATGTCATTGTCCTTAAAACCACCCCTCCACCCATTGTTAACCAACCCAACTCTCCCAATTCCTCTAATCAAAACACTAGAAACCAAAATTGTAATAACCAAAATTAATTTACTCCACTAGGAGATTAATATGCTTAAATCTTGGAGAAGTTGTTAAAATAAAATATCATACAAATCCCACTGGTCAAACCTCCACAACAATTCAATTCCTCTCATATTATACTAGGTTGGTATAAGGAGAATGAATTGTGTGCCTTCCAAAATGTCATTGGACATGATGTTATTAGGTGAAATACCTTCAAGAATGTCATCTAAAACCTCATCGATAAGGGGGAACTTGTTTTGGATAACCCTAATACACCCCCAAATCAATCACTTGACATCTCTATACAGTTATTTCCCAACCATGTCCCTACCACAAACAATGAACAAATAGATCATAATCCTATCACAACCATGAATTTCATACCATTAATGCAGTTGTTAGTCAATTTACTATTGAGGAAACCATTGACAAAACTACCTTTCCTTCCCCTCCACTTATTGAGGTAGTGTAGTCACTCTATATTCCTTTAGAAAATGAGACCAAAGAAATGACTATTCCCCTTTCCCCACTCATTGAGGTATTTGAGACACTGACCTTTCCTTTAAAATACATATCAAAAGAGACATCCATTACCACCGTATCCTTCTCCCCCATCATAAATAAATCCACTCTTCCTTTGGAAAGCATCCCTAAGGAAGAAATCATTCTACCTACCTCTCCCATAGGAGACTCATCTTCCAAACCTTGGAGCCTTTGATTGAGGAAAAGGATGAGGTAACCACTTCTCTCTCTTCACCCATGGGTTGGACCTTTGAGCTCAATATCGAAGGGATCAAACCTATCTATAAACCCTTGTATAGACTAGTTCAAAACTTAGAGTACTTATCTCAACCCAATGTAGATCATACCACATTTGACACCATCTTGGGCTTCCTTAACTAACCAAGCAAGAGCCTACAACCATGCCACTATCATCCCTACCTTCCATTTACACTATTGAACCCACCATCACCTTGATCAAACTTTTATAACCCTCTACCAATCAAACCATAACTAAAACATGCAAATTGACTCCACCTAAAATAACCAATTCACCCCCTACCATTCCAACCAAGCCCACCAAAACCTTGGAATATTCCCTATACAAAACCTTACTCACCCCCCATTGAAATTAGACTTAACTTCACCAAACCTATCAAACAACCCCAAACCAAGCCAACAAATAAGGTAAAATCACCCAAGATTCCAAAAACACAAACTCTACCTCCTGTTTCAACTTTGCCTTATATTTTAGGACCTCACCCTTTTACCTTAGTAAGGAAACCAACCATCCCAAACAAGACCCAAAACCAACCACCACTTTTGGTTACACCATCACTCCTATTTTCATCCTCACCTATTTTCACCAAACCTTATATAACCAAACCACCTACTTCTTAGGAATCTGCCCCAACACCTTTTGCCTCCAAGTAATCCATATAAAAACCATCCACCAAGAATGATCCTTCACCCAAATATATTACCATTAAACCCACTCATAAAAGGGATTCCACCTCAACTAACAAACCTAAGACCTTCACGCCTTTGCCACCTTTACCTAAGTCTTACTCAACCATAATACAAAGGTTATTACAAGAATATTGCTTAACCTTGCCACCTATCAAACCATTTAACCCATATAGTCCTAAACCATCCTAGTATAATGATAAATTAACATGCTCATACCATAGGACACCTAGACATGATACTAAAAACTATAAAGATCTCCAAGTATTAACCCATCAACTATATCATAAGGATGACTTATTATTAGATGAATCTCTTATGGGCCCACCACTAACCCAAAAGCTAAGAGCCATAAACCAACACTTACCTACTCGCCCACTCTCATCTTAGAGTGAAGTGAAATCAAAGCATCCCTCTATCTTGACTCTTTCCCAAATCCATACCATCTATGTGGTCACATGATCACAGGCTCAATCAAAGGATAAGGGAAAATCAAAGGTGTCCATTCCATATACATATCCCTCTTACATCACCCAATCAGCCAACCAACACCAAGCACCTTTACCTTCAACTAAACCAAGGTATCCATCTTGGGTCCCTCTCAATCTAACCCATTTGAATTAATCTAATGAGTAGTTATGAAATAGTTTCACCAAACACTGGTGAAAATGAGTTTATATGAACTAATCAATACCTCACCCCATCACTACCAAGAAATGATAGAGGCTTTACAATATATATAGGTCCAACTAGAAGACCCACAACCTCTAACAGCCTTTATCATAACTCTTTAACTTTTCAACCTTGTTACCTCTAAGGATTCAAAAATATCCTCCATCCATCTAGATGATAGAGATCTTCCCCTCTTCATTAACACTTACATCAACCAAACCTACATCAAGATGGATATGATTGATGGGGGAGTTATCACTAACATTATATCCTCCCACACATACAACCAAAGCAAATTACATGAGAACATTATGTTAAAAACCTCAATGGTGCTCAAATAATTTAATGATATAATGGCCACAACTTTAGGAACTATTATCCTCCATATTCATCTAGGACCCCACATGATTCTTAATCTCTTCTACATAGTATAAGGAGAGTTCTAGTACAACATTTTTCTAGGATGCCCTTAGATTCACTTTATGGGTTATATGTCATCCACCCTACACTGATGTGTCAAATTTTAACGTGAACGTCAAGTTGTTACCATACAAGATGACTCGAGTCCTTTTACATCATACAACATGATGTACCAACCTAATGATGTTAGCCTTCCTCCATATAACAAGCTTTCATCAATAAAATATGAATCCCCACCTTCCCTTACCAATGAAGCATCCACTAATTCATCTATCCCTTCTACCCAAATCCCCATAGTAGACCCTATGGAATCAACCTTCTAGCATCTTTCATTGGGGGAGTATCATCTTTTGACACTAGACACCCTTCCTACCCCTCAAGAATATGGGAATCTTGACTAACAACCTAGTTATAACCCCAATATTGGATTCATTATTCCTTTAGGACCCTCAACTTTTCAAACTAATTTCATTTATGGGGGACTTGATAAACCCTTGGACACTCCCACCACCTCCTCTTTTCCTCAACCATTCACCTCCAATTTTTCCTATCTAGATAAACTAAACCTTTCCAATACATATCTTTATAGGTGTGCTTGGAAGGGATTTGGCCTAGGTTAGTATGTACATAGGTTGCATGAATTACTTCCAACCAAGACCCAAAAACCTCATGAAAAATATGTCATTGGTTTCACACCACCTAAAAATCAAACCAACCTACCTCCCATTACCATCATTGATGAGGATATCCCATCCTCACCTTCCACTCCATCATCTACAACTAAGGATTATGACATCATCCACCCTAACTTTTTTTCATCAACATGATCAACATTAGACCCTTGACTTATCAAAAGGATGGGGTGACCATGACTATTCATCTAGCCCATCCTAAAATGGTAGTGGATGACTCTCCTACCATAAATATCATTCATCTCAAGATGATTCTATTCTCACCTATTTAGGTGTATAAGACTCCTCTGTCCATAAATATCTTCCCCTTAAGACTTCAACCATTTTGAAAAAATCCACCATGGATATCAACTTGGGTATTCTGGATAACTCACACATTATCACAATTGGCCAATCACTCAAAGCTTTAGGACTTCCCTTCATTCTTTCAAGACCACAACATAACATTTGCTTGGTATTATAGTGACGTGCCAAGAATCAACCCCTCCATTACTACCCACAACATAGTCACTAACCACAATGTAATCCTTTTAGGTAAAAAAATTAACAAATGCACCCTTACATAACCCTTCCCATCAAAGAAGAGCTTCAATGTCTCCTATCTTTCAATTTCATTCAATCCATTGATTATCCCCAATGGGTATCCAATGTCATATCTATCACCAACGACATAGGGGGACTTCAAATTTGTGTGGAATTTTGTGACCTTAACCTTGCTTTCCCAAAGGATGACTTTCCTTTGCCAAGCATTAACCAACTTGTTAACCTTATAGCCAACTATGAGATGTCATATATTATGGATAGATTCGTGAGATACAATTAGATCATAATTACCACTAAAGATCAACACAAAACTACCTTTATCACACCATAGGGAAATTTCTACTATAGGGTCATGCCTTTTGGACTAAAGAATGTTGGTGCAAACTAACAACGTGATATGACCTACATCTTTCATTACCTTATTCACAAAATCATAGAAGAATATGTCATTGACCTTCTTTGGAAATACAAATTTCATAAAGATCATTTGGTCATTCTTAAGATTATATTTGAATGACTCATCCATTACCATGTCTACCTTAACTCCAAGAAGTGTATTTTTGGGGTCTTATTAGGAAATCTCATTAGCTTCATCATTTAAATTTAGGGAATTGAAGTCAATCCCACCAAAATCAAAACAATCCTTGACATGCCTCCTCTCACCCACCTCAAGCAACTCTGTAGCTTGTAGGGGAAGCTCCAATCCATTCATCACTTTATCTCTTAGCTCTTAGATCGATACCAACCTTTCTTCCAATTTTTGAATAAGGATGCATATTTTAAATGGAACAAGGACTGTCAAAAGGCTTTTGATTCACTTAAAGAGTACCTTCTATCTCCAACCATCCTCATTCCTTCAAAGGAAGATAAACCTTTTTACCTTTATATTTCTAGACCAATCACTCCTTAGGGGCAATGTTGGCTCATCCAAATGAGTAGCATAAAGAGCAAGCTATATCTACATTAGTCATACACTTGTAGAATATGAGACTCGATACACCCATAATAAGAAACTTTGCCTAGCCTTGGTCTTTGTGGCCACCAAACTTTGCCACTACTTTCTCAACCACAAGACCTATGTCATAACCAATACTAACCCACTCAAGTATATGCACTCCAAGCCATACCAAAACCAACATATAGCCAAGTGGCTCATTATTTTAGCTAAGTTTGACCTTTAGTTCCTACATCAAAAGTTAATTAAAGGATAAGTCATTGTTGACCAATTAGACAAAGCACCATTAGCAGACAACCAACCTCTTCCTCTTGATTTTCTAGATGAGTCCATCGCAACCCTCTCTCAAACAAACTTCACCTATCAAGTGACCATGTTCTTTGATGGATCGAAGTGTCAACATGATGCGGGAGCTAGAATCATCCTTACCCCCTTCATTATGAACCTCTTCTTTTATCCTTTAAGATAGATTTACAATGTACCAACAATATGGCTGAGTACAAATCCCTAGTGATAGGTCTTCAAAATAGTGTTATAATAAGAAATATTTTGAGATATTTAAACTAAATATGTTCATATATTTTGATCACTCTTAAATATTTTAAATATATGAACACTATTTTTTTAATGATTTAGTGGGTTATCTCTTGTCTCATGAGGATAAGATGAGACTATATGCATGAGATCTAGAATATGGTCTAAAACAAGCACTTGAAGCCAAGGCAAAGGTATCGAAAACCAAAGAGACAAATAAAAATAAAAATAAATAGATTTTTTAAAAATAAAAATTAAAGTTAAAATTTAAATAAAACTTCATAAGTAAGATCAAGAAATATTTTACTTTTAATTATTGTAAAAATTTAAGATGTATGATAAAATATTATAAGATACTAAAGCTATGAATCAACCAATTAAAAAAGGGAATAAAAGGTTTTTCAAGTAGATCAAAGTGAGTTTTAAGAAAGATAATATTATCATCTCAAATTTTTTTTGGAACTAGAGGACAAAAATATTTTGTTATCTCTTAATTTAGGTTGTTCAAATCAGGTGATAAGTCACAAAGATTATTTCAGCAAGTTAAATAATTCTTCCAAAAACTAAGAGTAATTAAGATATGTAAAGTACATCTAAGTTAGAGTAAATGTTATTATAAAAATCACCATAATTAAATTTAGGTGTGTTATAATTTTATTAATATTTTTGATCATAATTTCATAGGATATAGTGATAAAATCAAGCATTCAAGCTTTATAATCCTAATAGTAATTCTGAAATTATTTCTAAGGATTGTAATTTTTTTGAAAATGAGGTGTATGATGATTTTAACCATGTATCTATAGAATTAATATGTGAATAGGGTAGTTTACTAAATTTTATTTTCACAGGTTAATAAATTTCTACACAAGTTTCTAATTCATTAGGAAATAATACTAGCTCTTTGCAAAAAACTAGTCATCCATCTACATCAACATCAAGTAAGAATAAGAATTTGTTGAATCATCATCTAGAAAATTAGATGTTGGATCAGAATCATGAGAGAATAATCACAAGGATAAGTCATTAATTTAATTGATCTAATGATACTTATGATGAAAATAGTATGTTTATGTTATCATCAATGACTAGTGAATCTAAAAGTTATACAAAAGTTAGTCAAAAAAAAGAATGGGTTGATGCTATGAAATTAGAGATATATTCAATTGAGAGGAATGACACATATATTTTAGTTCATTATAATTTTAATAAATATTTAATTGGTAAAAATTGGGTATACAAGACCAAATTTAAAAGTGATGATATATTTGACAAACTAAAAACTAGACTAATTTCTAGATTTATGGACAAACCATCATTCAAGCATTTGTAAGCAGTGAAGAGATTTTTTAGATATGTAATTGGTAATTATAATTATGATATCAATTTTATAACAAAAATATTTTTATGTCTCATTGCATATAAAAATTCATATTGAGGAGGATATTTTAATGATAGGTTGTCAACTTTAAGTTATTGCTTCACATTAAGAAGTAGGTTGGTTTTTTGGTTTTTAAACAAATAGGATACAATTGTATTATCATCTAATAAAGTTGAATATATAGCCATTATATCATATTTCACACAATTTTTATGGTTGATAAGACTCTTGAATGATTTTAGAGATATTTAACTTGAGCCAACACAACTTTTTATGATAATAATAGGGTAATACAATTGTCCAAAAATCTAATTTTCCATATTAAAACCAAGCACATTGAACTCAAACATCATTTTGTAAGAGAATTGGTCAATGATAAAATATTTTTCATTGAACATGTGAAAAATGAAAGTCATTTTTTTTATTTTCTCACCAAATGATTTCACAAGTAGATTAATGAAAGACTCAAGGAGATGATAGGAATCTCACATCTTAGCATTAAAGGAGGGATATTGAATATAATGTCAATATAGGCACTTGATTTAAATTTTTAGAATTATTATATTTTAATTTTATTTATATTTTAAAAGGTTGTGTAATTTATTTATGATCTTAATTATTTTTTTGATCACTTTTGGATACTTTCAAATGATTTCTAAAAAATAGTTGGAACTACCAGTTAACTTTAGTTCATTATCTAAGTACTCAAATGAGTTCCCAAGTGGTGAGATACTATTTTGGTGTTAGTTAAGTGAAATTAAAGTGTGTTTAAATAAATTCTTATTTTTTATAAAATTTTGGATGTCATTTTTGTCTAATTATAGTTTTTGGTAGTCAACTGATAGTGGCTTCTTACATTAAGACCAAAAATCTATCAATTAGTGTTAGTGTTACTCTTAGTTGTATCTTGATTTTATCTTTAACCTTGTTTAAGTTGTCTTGAAATATGATTTTATAAAAAATTAATTATATATTAATTAGTTTTCATATATATATTTTAATGCTTTTCTTGAAATAACTTGTCATGCATGTTATCTTGTAAAAGACTTGTTTTAAATATTATTTATTGAATAAAGTTACATAAAATATACTTGTGGATAATTAACTCTAATTGATAATCTTTTTTCATGTTTTAAATCTTATATTATTGTAGGTATATAATAATTTATACTAGTAAGCATATCTTTTCAATTTTAAAGTTATTCAATACATTTTTGGATCAATAATTTCACTCATAACATAGCTAGTTTGATAGTTAATAACTTTGTGAAAGTTTTGTTGATACATAGCTTCAATTTTATAGAGAAAAAAAATTGAATTACATTACATCAAAAAATTCATTATATGCATCTAGAAATATGGCTTTGATATTTGACAATGATAGTTATTGACTTTCTTTGAGATGCTTTAGACTCTGCTTACAATTGTTTCTTGTGAATATTCTTGATTTTGAGACGAAAATGGTATATTTTCTCAATGTGAAATAGTGTGAAAGTTATAAATAAATAGTGTCATGTTAGGAATAATGAATTACCCTTAATGTGTATTTATATAAAAATATTTTTATAATTTCCTTTAGCCAACCTTATTAAATGTACAAGAAGACCCAAATAGATATTTTACAATTTGAAAATTAGTTGTTAATTAGTGTGAGAAGAAGTTATGGTAGGTGATAGGTATGCGAAAACAAACCTATCTACCTAGGGATAACCTATCTTCGAGAATCATGGATAATTATTCCAAGTCAAAGGTACTCTAAGAGTGATGTAATAGATGTTTTAGCTTTAACTTGAAATTTTTTGTGTGGCAATAATGGAAAACATGGGGCAAAACCCACATATGGAGAAATGGATTAGAGGAATGAAAAATAAGATTCATGTATTTGGGTGCAATTTCAATGGTTTAGGGTATGCCAATAATTAACATTGTTGATTACTTATGACCAAATCTACGTATCTACACATATCAAGTAGATATAGTAATTAAGCATACTATAATAATCATCATAGTGTTAATCATTGTATATATAAGCACTTAATAATAATAAAAATAAAAGATTCATGATATTAATCATGGAATCAAAATAATATGTGATATGAATCACAAAACCATAAGATTAGTATTTATGTATATACACACATACATATGCACATAATGTCATGATCATGACACACATGATCACTCAAGACCTAACATGAATTTGACCCAACATAGACACAAATCCATGACATATACTTAAGGATCCTTGACACAAATGATTAAATGGTCAAACACTATATCTATTGGATTGGCCACAATTTTGGATCCTTCCACAAAAGATTGAGAAAATCTATGTATGGAGTAATGAAATCACAAATTAATCACAAAGGAGGAAGAAGCTTGTCTTCACACAACAATATTGAAAAAATGAATTTCTTGCATAAAATCACATTAACCTGTCTAACCTTCCAAAGTGGAAAAGTGGGGTACATATATGGAAAATTAGGGTAACATGAGGAAGCCTCTAACTTTTTTAATTAGATAATTATATTAAAATTAAATTAGCCTATGTGACCCTTTTATAGCTAACCTAAAGAATTTTAACTAAAATATAATGGCCATAAGGATATGTAGGCAAAACCCAATAGAAAAAATCACTACAATAACACCCCCCTTAAGCATAGCTTAGGTGAGATAAGAATTGGGTCCTAACATTGAAACACTGATGAGGTACCCAAGTACATAGTGAAGAACATCTATAGTAAGAAGAGGAAGGTATATAAATATTAATATCAATGAGAGATCATAAATGAACAAATTTACTCCATGTGAAGGGCTTGGTCAAAATATCTAAAATCTACTCTGATGTTGGATAGTACCAAAGATCAATGACTTGTTTGTTGATAAGCTCCCTGATGAAGTACATGTGAATCTTTATGTGTTTGGTCCTTTGATGGAGAACTAGATTATTGAAAATTTGGATAGTGCTTTGGTTGTCACAGTAGATGATTGTTGGCTTATAAAATTGGATACCAAACTCAGTGAGAATCCATTATAAAGTTTTGCATGAATTCTAGTTTTGGAACATGACCTAGTTTTTAAATAGTCATTTTTGAGATTTGAAGCTCCATTAGAAATTTTTGCATGAATTCTCCAAGTAATCCCACCAAATCCTTTTTCATGCTATAATCACAAATATATGTAATATTTCACAACAAAGATTGTTGCAATACTAGAAAACATAGCTCTGTTACCATGTTGGATTGGCCACAATCTTGGATCCTTCCACAGAATATTGATCAAATATATGTATGGAGTAACAAAATCATAGATAAATAAAAAAAGGAGGAAGAATCTTGTCTTCACATAATAATATTTAAAAATATGACCTGCTTGCATAAAATTGCATTAACCTGTCTAACCTTTCAAAGTGGAAAAGTTGGGTACACATAGAGAAAATTAGGGCAACATGAAGAAGCCTTTAATTTTCCTAATTATATAATTACATTAAAATGAAATTAGCCTATGTGACCATTTTATAACTAACCTAAGGAAGCTTAATTAACATCGAATGGCCATAAGGCCATGTAAGCAAAAACCAATGAGAAAATCACTACACTAACAATATCAATCATAATAATCACTCATGGTGGCACACAATGTAAAATGTAATTTCATACACATTAATCATCATAATATGTAATACATATTCAAGGATGTCACTAAGTAATAATCATCAACATAGAATAAATAAGATTAGTCTACATAATCAATCAGTGTCATTATCTCAACATATAAAGTATATAATTCTTAGTATATAGTTTCATAAAGGAATCCAAGAAGGGTGGTTAGATCATGTGTTAGAACAAGTAAGAAAACTTGAATAAAAACACACTAACATGCAAAACACTTACTTACCTAGATCATAGGGGTGATCTTAGTGAATAAATAACAAATGACAAATCTCAACTAAAAATGTAAAAGAAATAAGATCACTTACCTTCCTTTAATGCTTTAAATGATGTGTTCATTTATCTTGCTCGGCTTGTACTCAAAGAGTCTTTAGAAAATTGAGTTGTGTGGTTCCTTCTCTCCTTGACACCATTTTTGGCTTATCCTTGCTTGATGTATCTTTATGGATTAGATTATAATTTTAGAATTATAACACTATAGCTTTGAATCATGCACCCAATCTTGCATTATAACTTTACTATTCTCAATATTTCCAAATAAAGAGGCAAATGCTTGTATTTATAGGTTTAGAAACTAACCCAATTCAAGGTAAGTTAAGGTGTAGTTTATTCTTGGAATGGGTTAAAACCTAATCTAAGTGAGTTAATTAACTTTAGAAGAGTTAAAATGTGTCAAATGGTCATGATTATAAATGAATATACATGTTGAGATATTTTAATATATTTGACAACTCACAAAAAGATAATTATGAATTCCTAGGATATTATTGATTTTTGAATATTCTTTTTTTAAATTTCATTAATTGTTCATACCTAATTTAACTAGGCATTTGATTTGGTTTAGCATGGTAATTAATTTTGTTTAGGATTTTTAGCATTTCAAAATTTAATTTAATTCATGTGTACACTTGCCCTATTTAATTAGTCTATAGGCCAAATTTCATGTTGTAATTCCATGGAATGATTGGAGATAAATCTGAGAGGTTTTATTATTTATAGTAGGATACCCCAATTAGGTATGTCTCAATGGGATTCTAAGCCTTGATGATTGTTGCATAAGTGAATTTGGGACATTTAATGATTCATAGGCTTAATTTGTAATGGTTGGTAGAAATTGGTTTAAAGTCTAATATGAAGCCATTGGTGGCCAGTTTTAAGTGTCTACAATTTACCCTTGTTTGAAAAGATGTTTCAATTTGTAGGCATGATAATGTCTTTTAAAATAATGAAAAAGGCCTATATGCCAAAAATAAGATGATACTTGAATAAAAAGCTCCAAATGATGTTTGAGAAGCCTATAATGATGCCCCCTTAAAGGAGTGGCATCATATGTTGGATGGATGATCCCTCAAAAATAAGCAAGAAGAAATGTGGAATTAACCCATAGGTGAGATAATCCAATAGAGAAAATACTTGCATGTATTGATTTAAAAAGTACTAATTTTCCCAAAGGCAATTATAATCAGTAATAAAGGGTGAGACACTAATTTGTCCATAGGCAATTATAATTAGGGACAACATCATGTGCCCCAGTTAAGGATAATGAGTCAAAATAATGATTTTTCCATAGGTAGTTATAATCATTAAGATGATTGATATGGAATAAAGATGTTTGATTGTGCCCTAGTAGGGTATATTGGCAAGCATAACTCAAGGATATAACATTTTACATAGATTAAAGATGATCAAGCACAAATGTAGATGTAATGGCCTAATGACTAAAGAATCCACAAATAACCAGGCACACAAGGATGCATAAAGTAATAAAAGATATGAATAGAAGAATAAAGGCTTGATCAATGTGAATGATTTAGTTGTACCTACTAATGTGAAGATGCTCATCCTTATTAGCATTGATATAACTAAAATGTTCAAGGGGTTGATTTAATCAAGATGGGAGGATTTTCCAAGGGTACCAAGGAGAAACTTATGCAAGTCCATTACCTGTAAGACTTCTCAAGCCAATTTTTTCTATAGCATTTGATGGTATGCCTCATGATAAAACACCATGATAAATATTAAAAAACAATGCACCAATGATAAAGACCATGATGATAATGTTGACTTATGAATATGGATAGACTCAAGAATAATTTGTGAGGAATCACATAATGAAAACATAGAAAATGAGTTAAGGCACAATATTGAAAGCAAACAAATAGGCAAGTGAAAAAACAAACAAACAAAACACAAAATACAAATAAACAAAAATCCTAGAAATATAATCAATAGAAAGCATCCTAACAATGGATTTTCCCTAGTAAGATGGATCGAGGATGACTAACTAGGATTCTACAGAACAAATGGTTTTGGATTTTTGAAATTTTATGAATGTTTTTGGAATTTTCTAAGCATCTCAACCTGATTGGGAATTATGATATACTAAATGGTCCAACTCATAATATGGTGAGAGCATTGGATTAGGTTGCTCACAAAATGGTGAGAGTGTATGGAAAATGGGGACTAAGGTAACCTCAATGTGAATTGAGCATGATCTACATAGTTATAAAATGACCTTAAGTCACAATAATTACATCCACACAAAAAAGGGAAAAAACTTGACCAAGGAGTAACAAGTTATCAAATCTGGCAAAATGGCTAGGCAAATGAGAATAATAATGGCAAGGTAATGTGATAATGCATGATAAAGTTGTTTTTCCTAATTTAAATATAGGAGGTTATAATTAGGAAATAATGACATAGGTCTATAGTTTTAATTTTCCCACAAGTAGTTATAATTAACAACATAAGGTGGACTACTAATTTTCCCATAGGTGATTATAATCAAATAACACCAGTCAAAGGTAAATGAAAGATACCTTTCCAAATGAATTATCACACTACTTTCATAAACTATCATAAATTATCATTTAAACATGGAATTATAAAACTACCAAAACTAAGCCAAAATCCCCTCACAAAAGGTAGGGGAAGAACTAAAGTAACCAAGATCAAAATAGACTAGGTAAGACAACTAAAAATAGGATTTCATTTAATAGTGATGGCATGGTATGGCATTGTTTAAGATGATGGTGGTAGTAATAATTGGATAAAATGGTAATAGGGTTACCCCCAAATGGTAAGGTAAATGGAAAATGATAATGACATGGTTTTTTTTCCTAGGTATGGTAAATGATTCTATTGTTATTGTTGATGTGGAGATGCACATCCTGATTAGTAATTGAGATAACCCAAATAATCAATCATGTAAATCACTAGCCCATACCTTATCTAAATAGTTGCCCTGTCAATAATTGGCTACATTTTTTGATGTAAATGATGTTTTTGTGAGCTTTATTGGTCATTGGTTATGTTTCCTTCAAACATCAAGATAAGGAATATTTGTAGCCTCTATAAAGGAAAGTGCAGCTAGGGATGGTAAACATAGATAAATTTTAGATGATAGGTTTGATTATAAAATGGAATGGTGGATGATAATGGAATATATAATAGTTAGGAAACAAATTAATATTCATATTTTTAGGCACACACAATGTTGTTGATTATAGATTTGACATAACTTTGAATGTGGCAGGGCTGAAGACTTTTGAATATTCTCTCGATAGAACCACCATATTTTTCTATTATTTGGGCTTAAGAGTAGATACCATATAATTAGGCTATAGATTAGTATATATATTGAATTTATATTTGATAATGTCTTAATAAATAAGTGAAGAACTTTTGAATGTAGTTATTGGCACCTCAAATAAGTTTTCACCAATGAAGTTGTCTTGATTATCTCATAACACCTCCAAGAAGGTTTCACTAAGGAATGTGGACTTTTGACTTTTATTGTCTTTTAACACCTTTAAAAAGGTTTCACTAGAAGATGCTGAGTTTGAAATTTGATTATCCCCTAATGCCTTTGAGAATGTTTCACTAAGAGATGGTTCTTTTGCATGAATATGGTCTTAATCCCCCTGATATTCTATAACTGATATGTCACCATGGATGCAGCTTAATAAGGTATGATTCTATTTGTCTGAATCAACACTTATGAGAGATGGGATGTCAATAAAATGGCTATGTTGGTTGGTGGTAATGGCATGTGGAATGGTAATGGAATGGAGGGAGGTTGTATAATCCTCATAGAAGATACTAGGAGAACTTGGGTCAAATTTGAAGTATGCATCCTTAAAAATCATAGAAAGATCACAAATATATTAAAAATTATCTATGAGGCATGAATAACCAATGTTGTAACAACCACAAACATATTTTTATTCTAAATATGATTCTAAATCAAGGGACTCTGAATCCAATGTTGAGGCTGATGTTGGTTCTTATTTTGATGCTAAATCTGATGTTAGTTTAAGAATAAAACCTAACTTTAATGTCAATTATTCATTTGGTGTGGATGCTACTATAATTATGTTTTGATTAATGTTTGGTATTAGACAATTAATGGCCTATGATGGTATAATGAGATCCATAAAGACTGGTTTTTCAAAGTGATACTCCTTAATGGTGGGAAAAAGTTCAAGAGACAACTCCTAAGAGACTAGTTTGTTCAAGGGAGGCTCTTTAAAATTAGGCATATGGTCGAGGTAATGATTTACCCAAAGGAAATTATAATCATTAAGAAGTGACTCAACAAAGATTCTCTTGTCTGAGTTATATGCTTTATCAAAAGGTATAGGATTAGAAGGTGATTCATCATAGGTTGAATTGTCATAAATTGTTGGTTCAATAAAAACATCATGGATTGGTTGGTTTTCTTGGCCTTAGTTTATGATCAGTTGTAATATCTATTGGAATAAAAATTATTGAGAGAGGGGTGAATCAATATTCAAAACTTATACAACTTTAATTTATCATTTATGAACCATCAAAGTAATATATTTAACTAGCAACATATCAAGAACCATTTAAATGAGCATGAAATAAAAGCATAATACATAGAAAAATTATTTGAGTAGGAAAACCTAAAAGAGATTAAAACATTGATCTCTAAAAATGGACTACATTCCTATAAGACAAAATCCAAGTTTTAATGAAGCACCAACTTCACATAGAGCACCAAGCCTAACTAGCCAAGCACCCACTTGCAAGGATGCACTATCCCCCTAGATGACTTAGCACCAACTTATCCACTTGATTAATTTTATAAAATTTAGAACACCTTGTTTCTCAACCAACTAATGATGACCACCTCTTCATCTCTTTACACTCTTATCCCTCTCAAAACTACCTTCTAGGCCTCTTCACTCAATTAGGTCTCTTTAAGACTAATTAGGTCATATGAATTTGATATTCATCTATAGTACCCATATTATATATTCATGATAATTTATCTACACTATTATTATGGTATATAATACCTCCTATAGATCCTCAAATTGCTATGTCCTTCACTTTCACTCTCAAAACTAACTAGATCATCAATTAGGCCTATTAGGCCTTATTCTTATACAATCCTCTAGCTCACACACCTATTGGTCATAAAAATAAATTTGTACACATGTAATACCCTTGAAATAGGTATTATAACATGTTTAATACATTAATAAATCATTAAAATATGTCATCCATAACTTGAAAGACCAAAACTTCTTTTAAGCCTTAAGGAGACCTAATTCAATTTAGGCCTTCATTAACACATGTTACCCTTTGATCTCCTTAGAAAAATTTAAAAATAAAAACATGGTAAAAATATTTAATATTCCACTAAAATATACCCCTAATAATATCATATTATTTTCATGACATTTTAAGGTCCAATCACCACTTTGGATCACTTCATTGTATTGTTTACATTAGGCCTTCACATACACAAAAAGGTCTATCTTGAACAACTGAAGATAATAAAATGTTTATCCGCATAATAATTAAAATAAATAATATTTAAATAACCTAAAATACCTAAAAACTTCACCAAGTGTATTATACTTCATTAAATAGAGCCAAAGGACTCAAAACACCCCTGTAACTAGCTCACTTAGAAATGTTAGTTTTCTTCAAAAACCAGTCATGGTGACTCAGACATCTAACACTTATATATAAAAATTAAATGAATTATGATACATTTATATAATTATATGATTCTAAGATAGAAATATAATATGTTCAAATGGTAATATTAGTCTTGTAGACCAATCTCATAACCTTATATCTCACTGTCTCATCTGAACCAGATAGGTCAACTTGTGAGTAATTTTTTCACTATAACCATTGACCTCTAAAAATTATAACAAAAATTATAATGTCTTAAAATTCCTAAAAAAATCTTAATTAAAATTTTTTATCATTATTTTATGATAACACATTCATAATCATATTCTCACTACTGCTTGGGTTTCTCACTGTTTTCACCATTAGGCATGTTAGTAACTGGCTAACTTGGATGACCAGTTTAGCATACTTAAGGGATATATTATATCCATAAACCTTCATGGAAATTAAAAAATATATAAATATTTATCCTCTATTCATTTTCATACTTTGAGTTGGTCAACTTTAACTGCTACAGTAAATCTCTAAGAGATGTGCATTTTCCTATAAGGTCTACTCACACACCTGACAACTTAAACACACTTGGAGGTACCTAGGAGTGTTTAATACAAAATTAAATATATTTTATAGTAATTTTAGACCATTTTGGGTTGTTTGATCAAAATATTAAACATTGGGTCCTTGTTAGGGTTTTATAGAGGTTTAACATAGGTTTTGGTGTTAATGATTATTTATAAAGGATTGCCCCTTAAATCCAAAACCAATGATTGTATTTTTTATCTATGAAATTTAACCATATCTAATTAATATATTGGGTTCCCATGTAGAGGTTAAATGTGCCAATTAATGCCTAAAATTCCTTCTCAAGTTTGCATGCCTTCATTCTATGTACTCAAGAGACCTCAAAATGAGTTGTCATGTCTTTTCTTGCAAACCATGACCTCAAAATTCATGAACATGAATAAAACCACTTTATTCACCTTTTTAAATTTCTCATACTTCCAATTTTATTAAAAACTAATGCTTATATCCCATTATTCCATACTCTCTCTCTCTTTGATTGCTTAGACCTTGACCTGCAAACCATATTAGGCCTAAAAATTGACCTTCATGCCTCTTTTCATGAACTCTCCACCACTCTCACATAATAAATAAACTTTATAAATTATGAATAAACCTTATAAAAACACTCATGCCTATGTACATTCATCTCACCAAGCCACTATGTTCCTTCCAGCACAAAACTAGGCACCCTATGCACATAACTTCTCAAGATACTATAAGGCTCAATCACCTAACAACTTTGACAACAAGTACATTCCATGATTACCTTAACATCACTCATTTATTCATAATAACATGTACCAATCATATCTTACACTCTCAAAATCACTAAAATACTAATCAATATACTCTCTCATACCTATACTCTTCAATGACCTCATGAATACCTTCTCAAGAACCTTTGACATCAATGACAACATCAATGCCAAACCTCAACAACATGAAAAATGTTGAACACTCTATGAGTGCATACCTTAAAGGGTACACCAAGAAATGGGTTGGTATACCATTGGTGCTTCATAAGATTTTTGTCCCTATACTACCACTTGATATTAATCCAAACATCTCTTAAAAACACTTCCCTAAGATTTTTATTCTCTTTTGCACCTTATTATAGTCATTTTATGATTTCATTATCCATTTCCTAAGCCTAAAACCCTTTAAAATAGTTTATGTTACACTTTTGACCCCATAAACCCTATACTTTAATTGATAAGGGGCTAACCTAGACCAAGACCTAATTTGTTTTTATCAATAATGATACAGAGTTCATTGGGTTGACCCTATCAGTTAATATTTTAGAAATATTCAAGGTTATATTTAGCTATATATACACATTAATTTCAAAATTTCCTAGAGATAAAGAGAGTTAATTATTCATTTGTGCTTCTTTAGAATATATTCTTTTGCCATTCTACTTGAGGAGTTATAGCTTAAGGTGTACACTTTGAGAATAATCTTGTCTTGAAAAAAAATCTTGGATGATTTGGCATTTCTTAGTGATCCTTAAAAACCACAAAAATGTTTTGAGAAACACCTTTAACCAATGGAGAGATTGAGCCTCGATGGCTTCATCTTCAAGGTAAGTATCTCTAACTTTACTCCTCTATTTTAGTAGATATAATTAGCATAAGTAATGGATTTTGAATATATTGATCTTTCCATGCATTAGGGTCTTACCTATACATATATTAATTAGGATTATCTTATGCATTTTTTATTTTATGTTTACTAACCCCCATTTTGTGCCATAATCTTTAGTGAGCACTAGATTAGACTTACTTTACTTGTCATATATATTTGTGAATATTAAAACATAGGACATAGCTAGGGTTATTTCATGGTGTTGATTTACTAGAGGATTTTTAACCCTTTATATTGATGTTATAGTGGTAATATATCCCTTGGTTACATCTATCATATCCATCTTGGTCATGTCCACAAATATCTAATGTATCAATAATCAAAAGTGTAAGTAAGATTTATCTTCTTTGAGCTAGGATTGATAATAAGTCAATTATATTTTCCTTTACATACATTCTAGTAAATACTATGTGAAACTAACCCTTGAAAATTTTATTTCACACCATCATTTTTATCATCATATTTTATTTTTATATATTTTTAGTACTATATCAAACTAGTTGGTATAGTTCTAACTTTTTATGCATAGGTTTAACAGACAATCACTTCAAAATGAATCTATTTTATCTATGTAGGTATTCACCAAATACATGTTACACAACATTATTATCTAGTTATAGATTCACACACATATTCAAACTAGTTGACTCTATCTGCTATTTTATTCTATCAACATATAGGGCTACAAGTATATTCAAACCAATCGACTCTATTCACCATTTCTTCTTCAACATATAGGGTTTTGAAAACTTGGTTGAAATACTCAACCCAATTAGCAAAATTAAAAAAAAATTAGGATCACAACATAAAAAAATTCAATATAAAATGTCTTTAATCTCATCAAGGTTCCTTCCTTTCTCTCTTTGTCATTTAATTTCTTCTTTTAGTACTATTTTTCACAAGTTTGCAATTTGTAAAACTGCAACCCTATAGCCAACTAGGTTGACTTGTTTGACATATTCTTGTAGTCTATATTATATATATAGGACATATTCAACCTCTTTTACTTTTTTCTTATAGACCTTGCTTCTAAAGAATAGTAGTGACCCAATTGACTCTATTCTATACTATTTGCATACAATGTCTTTTGAACTAATTTATTTTATTTTCAATCAAATAATTAACCTCTATTTGCTAATAATTAATCCACCTTTAATTTTTAGTTGTTTTCATGCTTAGAATAAATAACATATACTAAATACATGGTTTTTGAAATTACCATTTTAATGTCACTATTTTTCTCTTTTATACACACTACCAAATCACTTTTTATTAAAAAATCATTAAACACTTGTCTTCCTAAGGCTTACTGACTTAGATTTCATCACCAAGGGGGAAGTCAACTTGGTTTTCTAAGTATAAATATGTGGTTGATTGTATATATTGGCAAAGGACTCGATACCCTTATTGCTATGAGATTATGAAGTGAGGGGGTAGGCCCCAATACCAAGTTAGTACCATCACCAATTTAGATCCCTTTTAGCTCAAATGTTTTGAAACCAACCTTAGATTTCTTTCTAATCCTTTATTTTATCCAACTTCCCTATCACATTAAAATTAAATTTTATTATAACTTAATAACACTTAGGATGACCAACTAGTTAGTATTTACTTTTCAGTTTTTTTTTTTCTCTTTGATCATTATATGTTGTATTACATAACTTGCATTGGCTAGTGTTGGTGCAAGGTTT
The DNA here is from genome assembly GCA_037957365.1 of Torreya grandis. NCBI lineage: Eukaryota > Viridiplantae > Streptophyta > Pinopsida > Cupressales > Taxaceae > Torreya > Torreya grandis. Next base: position 1,089,218 of record JARHVA010003098.1, on the reverse strand, counting down.
GTGTTGTGTGTTCCAATTGGATCAGTCACATTGATCCAATTACTTGTCTACCTAATTTTATTCTACTAAAATTTTATCTTGCAAATTTTTCCTCTATTTCAAAACACCATCATTTTGATTGATACAATCTCTTATAGAATATTTAGACTTGTCTCATATAGTACATATTCAACCTATCCAACTATGTGTCCTTATCTTCTTATTCAGTTCCCTATTCATAAGTACATTATCAACCCATATAATTATGTATTTATTTTTTTAGCCTATTTTAATTTTATCTCTTCAAGCACATATTTGACCCACTCAACTATGTATGCTTCTTTTCTATTTTATGAATTTCTTTACAAAACTCTATTAACTCAGTCAACTCTATACTTATTATCCAACTTTATTCTCTATTTGGCTGACTCTATCCCTATTTTTTACTTTTATTTTCTAATCTTAGTTTATTTCATCAAGCATCATGAAATATCCTACCAAAATATTCTTGGATAACCTGAATCTATTTAAACACTATATGGAGTTTTCTTTTATTCCTTTCTTTAATTACCAAGAGAATCCTCACTCTTAGAGTACTTCTTATCCTCCCTCATCTTTAGATTACAACATGTTTCAAATCACTCCATAAGATGAGATTGGTGAATTAGATCTTTTTCATATATATCAAGATAATTCCCATTTTCAAACATATCACCATAATGTGGGGGCAATTGACATAAGTTTATCCAATAACCCCATAAGGAATCCATCTCTTAATAACCCTCCCCCTAATACCAATTAAGGGAGTCCTCCTAAAAACACCTATCCACCAATTGATACCACTCATATTCTTTCACAAATAGTGCAACAAATAAACATTATGAAAAAATCTAACACCTCCCAAGTGATGCAACTACAAAATCATTTGATCAACATGGCTAATCAACCTCTCATTATTCTTCCTCAAAAAAATCAAAATTTCATTCCTCCACCTCTTAGATATGCTATGGGGAATGTTATTCCCCAACCTATCATGCACAATAAGATGCTTCAACACATCCAAAATGATCTTTTATCCTTTTTAATTATTTCCATTGATATTGGTAATATATCTCCAACTATTAAATATGATAGACTAAAAACCTTGCATCTTTTCTTAAGGCATTTGAAAATATTTATAAATAATGGATCCAAACTAATACTTTCACCAAAACTAAACTATTCATTAAAACTTTCATAGGTGATGTATTATAATGGTATAATCAACTTCCCCAACATTCCATATGGAAACTAGAGGATTTAGTCAATCCTCTAGTTAAAGAGTTTCAACACAATGATCTTCCCAAGAATTTCTTTAGCCACTTCATCAATGCTAAGCAATTTCCCATCGAATCAGCTCATGTTTTTATCAAATGATAAAAATATTTGGCTCATAAAGCCGATCATAACATCACTAATGACAATTTGTTTAAAATGTTTATAACAACATTAACTCTTTCACATCAATATAGGGTTATAAATTTTGCTCCTCAAACACTCAATGAAGCTCTTGACCAAGCCAAATGTCAAGACCTCTTTAATAAAATAGTTTGAACCTAATACTAAAATAATTAAAGGATATTTTCAATACTTAACTAATTTCATAACTATAAATCCTGCTAAACCTAAACCAGGAGTAGCCAAAATTGATAATGTTAAGCCTCCTTAAATTCCATTATTTGTGCAACAAATGAATAAATTTTTAGTGCCCTTAAATCATTTACTTATCCTAATAATCCTCATAAATGTTATTACCCTACTCAATTTTTTTGGTTCCATGCCAACATAGGTCATTCCCATGAAATATGTAGAAGGATTACCATATTTTTTGTCTTATATTCTTAGTGATTCATTCAATCATGAAGCCATGATTCAACTCCATCATCAATATTATAATAATGCTTCTCAAAAATGACAAACTCCCAAAGATTCTTCTTCTAATGACCAAAAATATTTTTCCACATCTAATGATAAATAAACAAACAAGGATATTTGTGAAATTGATGCTGAATACGAGTAATATTACAACATTTCTCAATATGTTAATGTAGCTAAGGTTAATTATCGATGTAAAATGACCCACAAAGATTCCATCTCCAAATCTAAGAAACCATATTTAGAAGAGAAACTCATTAAATATACTACCACTACTCATTTAGTTTTAGAAACCAATGAGGAACCAAATCCTCCTTATGAACCCCCAACCATTTATATTCCTCCTAAAACTATTTTACCTTCTAATCCTAGTGTTAGTTCATCTTCCCAAACCCATTGGAACTTCTTAGAAGAATTAAACTCCATGCTTTGAAAAATTACTCTTATAGATTTAGTTCATACTTCCTTATCATCATAAGTTACTCATGTAACAACTTCAATAAATTGAAGAGACATATTCTTTAGATGAGGAACCACCTTCTCATGAGCCTCAAGCAACTAAAGTGTATACCATTGAATTCATTTGTCCTTATTTGAATCCCTCTATATAATTACTTGAAGAAGACATGATCAAGGATGAGATCCTATTTTGATTTTATGATCCAACCCCCCTTCATCAAAATAGCCACTAATACCACCCTCATTCATAAAATATTAGTAGACAAAGGGTCTAATATTAATGTGACATTTTTGTGGATCATCCAAAAACGTAGATATAACAAAGATAATCTTTAAAAAAATCACTTGACATGTCTTGGATTTGATATAAATAATCAAAATCCACTTAGTTATATTTGTCTCCCTCTTACGTTTAGACCTAAGACTATACAAACTAATCTCATGGTCCTCAATTTACTCTTATCTTACAACATACTCCTAGGATGCCCATGGACTCATAGAATGAGGTTTGTATCCTCTTTTAGAAGACAGTGTATTAATTTAATTCATAATAACAAAAGGTATAAATATGAAATCAATCCTAACCCTTTGGGTATTTAGTTTTTTAATCCCAAATCTCAATATCAAATTCCCATTATTCTGAAGATTAGCAGTGCTCTGATGACTCCATGGTATGATTCATTATAACCATGATATATCACCTTTCACATTCATTAATATTCCATTTGAGTTGAGCATTGCATGTAATCGTATGGATTATAACTTGTCTAAGGTAGAAGATGAATGTTTTTTTATCTCTTTAAGCATATGTGAGTCTAAATTAATATTCTTCACATAATGTTCTAATTGTTTGCATGCTTATTCTTCCATATTTGATATATACATGTATTATAAAATCTAAATAATAGTTTTGCTATGATATCATGAAGACAAGGAAGTTTAATGACCATTAAATTATCATTTGAACTAAGCTCCAAAATTTGATAGGTGTTCTATGGACCTTGATAGACAACTATAGATTACAATAGTAAAGATATGGATTACGATAGTCAAGCTATAGTTTTTGATAGTCATGCTACAAACTCTCATAACTCAATACAAACTCATCCATAATGTGTTTCAAGGCATTCCAAAAGTTCCTTCAGCTATTCCATGATGATCCAAGACTCCTATAGATACTTTGTATTTTTACATACATCTATATAGAGGCTTATATTTATATGTAGCTTTCCATTTATAGAAGCTAGCAAATATAGGTTGTAACTTTAGATAAGATGATATGGATAAATTATATATAATATTTGGTAACTAGATATGGTTGGAAGAAGTAATTGAAAATACCATGAGGATATTTCCAACTATGTGTGGATCTTATTGAAATTCACTTTTGTATTTTGGCTATATAAACTAATCTCTAGGAATATCCTCTTGTTTAGCTAGTTAAGTTGTTACCTAATATTTAGGATAATTAGTTTATTTTATATCTAATAAAAGGTAGATCTATGTTCGATATGTAGAGAGTGAAAACATTGTAAGAATTGTCATTTTGAATATAATAAGATTTTGTGGTAGAGAACACTCTTTCATTTTTATGAGTTAGTCAAGATAGATTTCTAAGGACTGAACTATTTTGACCATGAATCGAAGGATGAGCAAGGGCCCACTTCCCAAGGAGACATGATATGTACTTTTATTATTTATAATTTGTTTCTTATTTATTTCTAATTAGAATTAATATAAATAATTTATGTGATTGGGTTGATATCTTATAGGTCAAATAGACTATTAATGTATGTTTATTTTATAACAAGCATTTATCATTTCTTCAATTTCAGTAATTTTGATTCTGCAACTTAGCTTAGTCTGTGGATTCGATATTTGATTTTAGTGTGTTTACTTTTAAATATAATTGAGTAATTTATTTTAAAGCATTTCACTCAATTTGGTGTGTTTAATTTTTGAGCAAGTGTGTTTATTTCAATCATTTAGTTAAGACATTAAGAAGTAAGAACTTAGGATAGATCAATTCCAAAACCCCCCAACCAACACTGTTAGTTGAACCTAATAAATACCTTACTACAGACAACCTTAAGCACTAGCCTTCATAATAAATGAAACCAACATAGATTGGTTAAATGAGGGGGTGAAAATGGCATCCATCATTTTTAGCACCATTGTCAGTTAATTCTTATAAAGTGTTAGTAAGGTAAAATCTTAAGCTAATAGTAAAAAACCAAAAGAATATAATAAATTACTATCTTGTCAAATATAGGTATATGAGTAGGAAAAGGGATTCACAAGTAAGGTTTATTCCAAAACATCCTCATCCTTTAGGAGAAATAATCAAGATAATTTCAAAAAAGACAAAAATCTTTAGGAAAGAAATAGTGAGTCTTTTGGAAGTACATCCTAGGATCTAGAGGAATCTTCCTCTATAAAAGTCAAACTTTTAGATAGTGAATATCTATAACACCTTGAAGGATCTCCTCCTCTCAGTATAACTTTATTTACAATGTGATAAAATATAAGTCATGTATAAAACCCTCATAGGAATCCTCCTGAGAGGACTTTTTCTTACCCCATTGTCTTTGAGAATGATGATTGAACAATAATGAAAAACATTTTCCAATCCAATCTACCTAACTTTAGAGGTATGCCCACTGAAGACCCAGATCAATTATTTTTTGAGTTCAAAGTTATCTGCCGAACCTGTGATTACACTTCAAATAATCAAAAGTTGAAACTCTTTCCCTCTACTTTAAAGGAAGGAGTAATAAGGTGGTTTATGGGCCTAGTAGGAAACTCTATTAGAACTTGGAGAGAAATAAAAATAGTATTCCTATATAAATACCCATATTATTTTAGGTTCAAGGATAGAAAATAATAATTCTTCAAGATAAAATAGAATAAATATGAGAACCTTGAAAACTATCTAGATCAGTTTTCTTTTATCCATAATAAGTGTAGATATGAGCTATCTGAAGAAGTGATCAAAACTATTCTCCTTAAAGTACTGGATAATTCATCTATGGATTCTTTAAATATCATGGGGAAGGGAGATATTACCAAACTAGACTTCTAAGAGATTATACGACTATGTACCAACTACTCTAGGACAAAACCTATAAGTACGATAGGTAAACTAAGGAAATCTAGTGATGTAAGCTAACTCATGGAAGAACTAAAAAATTTCAAAATAGATATATTGATCCAATTAAACAAAAAATTAGATGGATTTCAAGATAAATATAAATAAAACACTAAACCATTAGAAATCTATTATCCAAAGTGTATATTAAAACACATACTCAGAGATTATCCTCTAGACAAAACATAAATCTGTAGAATATGTGATGCTCAAGATTATGATATAATAAAATTATAGTCACCTTCCTACTCTTAAAAACTATTTCAAATAGAATATATAGACCATATAATAAGTAAACTATGTACAAAGTCAAGGAAATATCTTTCTACAAAATCAACCATAACAATTTAGCTCAAGGATTCCTTTTACACAATGGCATACACCTCGACAAGTTTGGGCAACACAACCTTAGTGGGGTGACTAGGAATAGATGTCATAACCATGGATTATGCCAAAACATATTAAAAAAAATTGGATACCCCAATCTCATCTGCAACCATGGATAAATAAACATTAGAACCCTATCCTAAACTATAATCAACAATAAAGAAAGTTTCCACAATAATAAGCATTGATGGCTCCTGAGGGAACTCAAGCACCCCTACAAAGAAATTAAACCAACCTTAGCTACCTACATAACTAGTATAAAATCCAAATAATAGATAGGTTTATGTAAATGAACAAGGTGAAATCATAGGGGTAGGTGTTATTGAATGTTCAAACATACATCCTAGGGTAGGAAAAACATTACAAAAACCTTAGATTATCATTACAGAAATACCTCATGAAAAAGAAAGTCAAAAAATTCAACTAGTGAAAGAAGAAGAGTTATAAGATAAATCTATAAAAATAGAGGAAGTTACCACAACTCCTCCACCTATTCCCTTTCCAAAACAATTGAAGGAAGTGGAGGACAAAAGGGAATTTGAATTGATTCAGGAACTTAGAAAACTCAATATAGAAATTCCATTATTTCAAGACATTAGGAAAATTCAAAAAATCATTTGTGTGGTCAAAAATTTGTGTATTAAGACACTTAATAGGAAAATATAATATCCCAAGACTATATAGGTGGATGGAAATCTTGTTGATTTATTAGCAGGTAAGCTACTTTTACCTAAGTATGGGGACCCAGGGAGTCCTATCATTTCTATATGATTGGAAATAAAGAGAAACCAAATGTATTGGTGGACTTAGGAGATGATATTAATGTAATGACTATAAACACCATGAAAAAGTCACTCTTTAACAGATATGTAACCCACCACCATAATCTTACAAATGGAAGATCATTCTACTATTAAACTAGAAGGTATCATTGAGGATATAATATTAACTATAGAGTCGTAGGAGTAACCCATAGATTTTATTGTTATCTATCCTAAAAAAATTCTATACCCATTGATCCTAATAAGGCCTAGGTTAGCAATAGTGGTAGCTCTGATTGATTATAGATAGGAGATATGACCATCTTAAATGGTCTTAAAGCAAAATGCATTTCATGATATCCACTTGCACAACCATCAATCAACTTTTAAAATAGTTATGGTAGATCAACCTGAATAAAAATGTTATAGTATATCCTCTATATATTTTCAAAATCATTGATCATGTGGAATAAATAGAAGATGAGTTAACAAGAAATATCATAAATGATACAAATTTCAATAGTCCAACTATGGACCTTATCAGTCCAGATATAGACTTTGATAGATCTTATAACTAGATCACGTCCTATCCTTATGAACATCCATCCTTTCCCACCTATTCCAACATTATGTATGACCTTAGAGAAATCCAACATAGTTTTATGTAATGGGATCATGAAGATCAAAGTACTTTTTTGACATCCTTCCATTTTACTCTAGCTAGAGTGATTTCTCTAGGAGATAAATTTGTCAAATATTTTATCACATTTCATATGTTTTTACCACATAATTATACTTTCAAATATTTAATTAGTTAATTCAAATAAATATATTCTTCTTAGCCATGCACTAAGAAAATAACAATAGCACTAGTGAAGTTACTCAACATAAATAGTTGGTCGATAGATGATAAGGAAGTAAAGGTATTTGATGTACTTTGAGAACATACTAAAGCATTTTATTGGGAGTATAAATACATGAATTTAATCCCTCCAAGTTTATGAACCAATGATATCTACATAGAGAACATTAAAATAGTAAAACAACCTCATAGAATAATTAATCTTACCTTAAGAGACATTGTAAAAACTAAGATATAAAAGTTTCTAGAAGTAGGATTCATTTATCCTATTTTGGATAGCCAATGGATCTTTCCCTTGGTTATTATTCCTAATAAAAATGGTAAATAGAGAGTAAGTATAGACTATAATTAAATGAATAAATCAACAATGAAATATTATTTTCCTTTACCCTTTATTGATGAAGTACTTGATAACTTGGTAGGGAAAAGATACTTCTCTTTCTTGGATGGTTTTAGTGGGTATGATCAAATAGAAGTGGCACATGAAGATCAAGATAAAATAACCTTCACTTATCCATGAGGAACATTTTCATATAGGGTATTGCCCTTTGGTTTATGCAATGTACTTTCCACCTTTTAATGAGTAGTCCTAGCCATATTTTTAGATTTAACCAATGATTATGTGGAAATTTACATGGATGATTTTGCCATTCATGGAGAATCCTCTAATGAAAGCCTAAATAATCTAAGTAAATTACTAAAAATATGTGAATAACACCATCTATCTTTGAGTGATGAAAAATATTTGATCATGGTAGAGGAAGGAATAGTTTAAGCATATCATATTTATGCAAAAGGAATCCAAATGGATCTAAATAAAATTGAAGTCAATTCAAACTTACCTATCCCTTAAAACCAAACTAATTTCAAAAAATGTATAGGTCATGTAGGATATTACAAAAAGTTTATATAATATTTCATCAAAATTACTGCTCCAATGTTTGCTTTGTTAACAAAAGAGAGTGAGTTTGTTTGGAGTCTAGATTGTCAATAAGCCTTTGTGACTATTAAGGTGAAATTGAGTTATGCCCTAGTCCTAAGAGGACTTAATTGGTCATAACCCTTCCATATTTACACTAATGCCTCTAATCATTCTATGGGGGCAGTTCTAGGACAAAAAGATGAATAAGGCTAAATGTATGCCATATATTACATTAGAAAGAACTTGACTCCTACTAAGATGAATTACACAACTATAGAGAAAGAATTTATTATTTTAATTTATGACATAAACAAGTTTAGACAATATATCACTAGTTATAAAATATTTACATATACTGATCATGCAACTTTCAAGTATTTGATGAATGAACTAGTGGTAGGAGAAAGCATTATAAGATGGTTATTACTGTTATAGGAATTTGACATAACAATCATTGATAAACCTGGTAATTTCAATATGGTTGTTGAATTTATTCTAGATTGAACAATGCAGATAAATAAGAACCTATAAAAGACAATTTCTTAGATGAGAAACTATTTATTATTGTAGCACAATCACCTTAGTTTGTTGATATAACAAACTTTTTAGCTACAAGGAAGTTTCTTTTTCATTTCACTAGGAAAAAAATAGACATTTGATTAAAACAAGTTATTGTGTTAAATGGATTAATGGTATATTATTTAAATATGGACCTGATCATGTATTTTATAGGTGTGTAAAAGAGAATGAAATGTATGACATCATTCATTTTTGCCATGATGAACCTAGAGGAGGAAACTACCCAGTTAAAAGGAAAGTGCAAAAGATCCTTGGAGTTGGATACTACTAGCCAACTCTTCTTGGCAATGTGATTCATACCAGAGAATGGATAAACCTACACTATCTTCTGAAATGCCCCTATATCCTCAAATAGTTTTGCAACCCTTTGAAAAGTGGGGTATGGACTTTGTTGGGACCATAGATCCACATTATCAAGGGAAGGATTATTTGATGGTATGTACATATTATATGACCAAATGGGCTAAAGTACAAACTCTTCAATTTGTAAGAAAAGAAGCAGTAGCAAACTTTTTATACTCCAAAATCATGTACATATTAGGAGTATTTAGATAGGTAGTATCTTATTAGTGACCCTAATTCATGTCCAAAATGAATTAAGCATTCACAAAGGTCTACCAAGTCAACCATAGGAAGTCTTATCCATACTACCCACAAGAAAATGGAAAGTTAGAAGTTACCAACATAAAATTAAAGAATAGTTTTATCAATATAGTTAGTAGTAGTAGGAAAAATTGGGGAGCCAAGCTTCAAGAAGTTGTATGTGTAGAGAGGATTACAAAGGAAGTTAGTCAAGAATTGTTACATAAATAATGAAACATGCTTAAATAAATAACCAACCAAGCCTATCTATTTCTATGTGAATTACAAAGGATAGCAAGAAACAAATGAAAGAAAGCAACGTCATATTACCTTCCCAAATGGATTCACCATACCCATGTGGCTAAAAAAAATGTTATCCCTTGATCAAGCATCTTTATCTTTGTCAAAAATGGTGATAAGCTCCTCCAATGCCTTAAGAACACTCCACAAAACCTAAGCTCATGATTCTAAATCACTAAACTAGCCTATTAATGAAGCTTGCAAACAAAAATTATGATCAAATAAAAATCCTTGTGGGAATAATTTAGCATTATAAATTTGAAATATTCAAGCTTTGAAGATATTTGAGCATAATAAAATTACACCAAAATAGCTTAGAAATGATGTTCATGGCCTCTCTATTTATATATTTTTGAGATTGGTCAGGATCAACCATGGCCATCCATCTCAAGATTGAGATGTGTGGCCATGGATAATCTTAATATTTGTAATTAAATCCATAATTATCTTCATCATGACCTTGTAAGAAGGGGTATTGAAGATTCACGGGAGGCATTAACTAGGCATGGGTGACCAATAATCCTAATATTTGTGGCATTTATGGCCTAGGGATGTCTTCCCAAGAAATGATGTCACCTGATGATTCAGATAATAAGAATCAATTTTCAAAAAGAAATATTCAACAACTCCCATGGAAAATCCACTTAAGCTCTTGATTTAGATTAATTATCCTTAAACAAGGTTAACCAACATTTGTGCAATTATTTGAAAATTGGTGCTTAATTAATCCAAATGGTCAAAAAATCATATTACTAGGTCATAATTTGACTGTAAAAAAATTAGATGGTGACATTAGATGCACTAGAACTATATTCCCATTTAGGATGTTTCCAAAACCAAATAACAAAGGTACATGATGTGTACCAATGAATTATAATAAAAGAGTGATCCAGGGAACTAAATGGTGAAATGGTCATTTTGACTCAAAATGATCTGATCAAAGTTAGCTAGCCCATAAAATTCATTTCCCTATTTAGGGATACTTTAACCTAGAGTGGCACTTGTAAGTGATAAGTGTTGACTAATTTTTTCTCATAGGCCAAAATTGTTCACCTTCTCCCCTTGCTATTCAAAGCCAGTCTTTTTGAGTTACTCAGGTTCAATAGCATGTTTTGGTTCAGCCTTGGTTCTTCAGTCGATTCAGTCATTTGTTTCTAGACATGGCCCGTCGGCCTTGGTTCATCAGCTTAATCCAATGCCTAATGCCCTTACGTAGGGAAGGCACTCCAATTCAAAACGTAAGTATTTAGGTCAATCCAAATCTGGGTAAGTTCAAAACCTATGGGGAAAACACAAGTCAAAATAGGCTCGAGGAATTTTCTGCAAACTTTTTGTCTACGAGAAAATGTCCACAGACAAAAGTTTGCAAAAAACAAAGCAAAGCCCACGCAGACCTGAGGAAATTATCCGTGGGAGCCCAGGGGACTGTCCAACATGAGCCAAGCAGCCCACCAAAGGACCCTGAAGGGTAGATGCCCTTGCGGGGGACTTTCAGCCGGTTCAAAGGGATGCTTCCAAGGAGCCGAAGGGGTCACTCTCCCTTTAGGGAAATGTTAAGACAGGAAAATACAAATACAAAAAACAAAGTTGTAAAGGAAGGCCAGCATGGACCTGACTGACGTAGTGAAGGACCCAAGGATGTCCTGGTGGATGTCAAAATTAGCAAAATGGTATAGCCATTGATGTTCAAAGTGATGACGGCCATATAGACGTCAAATTTAGCAAATGAAATGGCCACTTGAAGGAATTAACTAAGAGCCAGAAATGCAACGACCCGCTCGAATGTTCACCCTTGAGGGCCAAGAAACCAGATGAGACAAAATTGAGAAGGGACAAGAATGACATGGTGCAGAAGTGACAATGTGGTCCAGATGGCAAATAAAAGGTGATTTATTTCTTGATCTCTCCCAAATGATGCAAATAGAAAATAGTGTGGACCACGCATTTTTAAAAGAGGATAAATTTCAATCTGTTGGTAGGAAAGGGGGCAGTTTGTATTTCCAATTTAATGCTCAAACACCAAGGTCAAATTCAATGATTAAACAACATGGTTCTAGCAGGCTCCTTCTAGAAAGATGACATTGGCAACAGTGTTTTTCCTCTTCCCAATGAGGGACACGATTGCCCACTTGCAAGAAAAGGAGCGCCAATGAGTCTCCTTGTTGTTTTTCCATATAAGATTGCGATTTGGTCATTTTTGTAATAATCTTCCACTTTTGCTAAGGTGCAGCCCTGGCAAAATTTCACTTGAATCAAATAAAATGCAATTTTTACCTCCATTTAGATAGATATTTTTAGAGTATGCCTTGAGTGTTTGTCTGTGTTCAGTCATTATTTCTTGATGCTCTCACAGGTTCAACACTAGCAGACCTGTTGTCTATAAGGTGCCATTTCTATAGGTGAAAGGAGAAGAGCTAACATTTGGAAGACCAAAATGGAGGAAGTTACTCATAGTGTGCATTTCATAGTGCCTCAATGATTTTTTGTTTCTTGTGTTTTTGTGAAAGCCTCCCTGCCAGTTTCTTGTAGCCTGGTCCTTCTGCCAAATGTGTAGAGTATGTATGTATTTGTCTGATTCTGAGTGTGGATGTGTGAAGGTCATTTCATTTTGGTGTATCACCTCCTTAGATTAGTTTGTTTTTATTGCAACCTCCTTTCCATTTTCCAATCCCCCCATTATATAGTTGTCTATATATATACCTATATTTTCACTTACTGGAACAAACAACGATACATTAGAGGGAGCTAGCCCTTACCTAGAGACTCTCCCCTCCAGCTTCACTAGTCCCACAGGTGAGAGAGGAGTTTCCATGTTGCGAGGAGAAGGTAGGAGTTTGGCCTCCTTGCCTCAGGTGCAATTTCCTATGTCAACAATAAATTTGAACCATTTAGGATGTTTTATGTATTTTGACCTAAAATGTGCATTTGAGTGTAATTTGAGTAAGATTGATAATTTCAACACAAATGGTATTAGGAATTAGATGTCTACATTTTGTACCTATTTGAGAAGGTGTAGTGAGATATTCAAGCAAAGTAATGTCTTTTCAAAAAAAAAGTTGTCAAGAATAAATTAGAATAGACCCATGATGCCCCCTTGAGAGGACATACTAGGATGAAAGAGAAGGATGAAATCTCAAAAAGAGAGAGAAAGTGAGAGATTAAACCATGGAATAGATCACATCCAGATGAGCTAATGCTTACACACATGATTACCATCAATGATCAAAATATAATGAGAGGTATAATAGGCCCCAAAGATGGGGGAATGGGAAATATTCAATCCATAAATGTAAAAGACACACTGTAAATGTACCTAATTTGAGAGTATAAGCTGCATGCTTACGACATTGATCAATCTTGAGACAAGTTACACACTAAAATATTTCCATCATGGGATTTATTGTGGAGATCTTGGAATTAGAGGAAAAGGGAGAACGTTCTACTTTAGGAAGGGAAGCACCACTAGAATGGGGTCTCCAAAGAGAAGATAATAAGAAGTACTTTAGTAGAGTAGATTTGTTTGTGATAAAATAGTTTTGCCCCAGTAGGGCAAATCTTGATCATTGATAAAGAATAAATAATGATTTACCCTTGTAGAGCTGATTTGATTCAAACATTATTTAGATGTTGTGCCCTATCATGGACAATTATAAAGAAAAAATAGCTCAAGGATACAACCAAAAAGATAGGTTAAAGTGAGTGGGCACAAATTTATATATAATGGGGTAATGGCTTAGAAATCCATATAAAGCCAAACATATGAGAATGTACAAAGTGATGAGAGAGAAGAAAATAATAGTGGATATAGTTGAGCTGAGTTCAATAGAAATTGAGCACTGCTTACAAAGTTCCATAGACTCATGTTCCATCATGAACTTTAGGCCAATGTAGTTCACCCAAGTTTGGGAGAGAAAGGAAGGATGAATGATGAAAAATGACCAAGAATCGATTAGACCGAGAATGTATGCAACTATATTCATGTCTAAGCATAGAATTGAGTGTTAAAATGCATGTTACCTATAAGCCTAATTCCATATCATGAGCTTAGGTTGTGCAAAGTGTTCTTGAGAGTCATTCATCGAAGCTGATGTTGATGTTAAGATGTTGATACCTAAGCACAAAGTGCTTGATATAGAAAAAAAAGTTAGGCATCATAAGTATGAATAACTTATAATGACATAAGATTCCAATTGCACTGAGCTAGTTTAAATGTGAATACCTATAACTAAGGATAATGGTAAAATAATGACCAAAACTAGAGTTACAACAATTTACATTTAAACAAAAAATAAAAGACAAAGAAAAAGATAAACGTAAATGAACCTAACTTGAAATTAAGATAAGACTTAAGTAGGAACAAAAATGTTTAAAAATAAAAGGCAAGAACATCTTAATGACATGAGACCAAGATATGAATAATCAAGATCCATGTGGACCATCAAGGCATTTTTTAACACAAAAGAGAAAAGCAAAATCAAATAGAAAAATAAGACAAAGAAAAACAAGACCAAGAATAGAACAAGAAGTAATAAAAAGATAAAAGGAGAATAACAACAAAACACCAAGAAAACTCAAATAAACACACACAAACAAAAACCAAGTTAGTGCGGTTTAAAGATAAATGTTCATGCATGTATAATAGAGGTGTTACTTTCCACTACATCATAACAAAGAATAATGGCATGATAATTTTTACCTAATTAAAGAGGAATAATGACAAAAGAAATGGGGGAAGAGAAGAAAAGGAAGGAGTTGGTTGAGCTGACTCCAGATGTATAAGACAAGTGGACGTTGCCTACATAATTCCATGGATGCATGTTCCAACATGAACTTTAGGCCAAATATAGTTCTCCCAGGAAATGAGATAGAATAAAAATGATGATCAGACTAGCATGATTAATATTATAGAAGAAATCGAAGATACAACAAATAAATGAGAATGGTCTAGTAAATAAAAAGTTGACAAGATGAGAAAGAATGATCTTATAAAATGGCAAGTGCATGAGACAAGATGAAATGAACTAGTGTTTTTGTGCTTAAAAAATGGCAAGAGAATTTAAAATTAATAGTTGATCATAAAATGATAAGAGCATGGGATGGTAGAACAAGAATGTACAAATGGATAAAAGTATGAGATAATGTTTTTTGTTCTTTTATGGATCATATTCTAATGTTTTTGGTATTTTGAAAGTATTTCTAATGTTTTTGGTGTTTTTGGGATAAAATATGCACAAGGTGGGACCATCTAGTCAAGGATATGCACGTCCTAAGAGTAGAGGTTCCAATAAGACACTACGCTAGCTGTAATGGCCCATAATCACAAATCAGTGAGAGCAAGGTTATTGATAAAACAAGAAAGAGAAAAAATACTTGAACTGAGAAGATGTAGTTGTTCACTTGTTTGAAATTGTACAAGATTATCCTAGTTGAACTACTTTTTAGAATTATTGCTAAAGATGTTCATAATGTGCATGAGACATAATCAAGATCATAATTGGTTAAGAGATAAAAAGTGTTCAAGCTTATAACATGTGCTAGATAAATCAAATAATATGCCTCTCAAAGAGAATAATCCATAATGAGATGAAGAATGTGTTCAGAGTGTCGAGGGTTCAAATCCTTTACTATCAAGATTCATGAAAAGTGGACCAGGGTAGTATAAAATGTGTTTAAGGTAAGATAAAAGGGTGGGATAAAATTATAAAAGCATAAGTTACCCCCAAGTTAGGGGTCTTATATAAAATGGTTCAAATATGTTCATGTGTAAAACCTATTAAGGTGTATGATGTTCATGGGCTCTTAAAGTTATTCACCATTAGGTTTTGCTAATTGATATGCTCCTGATCCATAGTTTGTTATGGCAATATATGGTCTTAACAAATTAGGCTAAAACTTGCCTTTATTTTTGGGTTTAGCAATCATGTTCTTTTGGTTATCTTTCAAAACTAAGTCACCAATCTCAAATTATTGAGGGAGAATGTGTTTATTGTAGCTTCTCCACAATCTATTATGATAGGCCTACAATTTTTCTAGGGTAGCCAAACACTTACCATCAAGAAGTTCTAGTTCTTGTAGCTATGAGGCTCTATAGTATTCATCATCTTCAATGTGGTTCAGTGATATTATTAATGATGGGATCTCAATCTCAATCAGGATGATAGCTTTAGTGCCAAAAATAAGAGAGTACATAGTAGCTCTAGTTGGGGTATGATGATTGGTTGTATAAGCCTAGAGGGTAGGAAAACGTTGTAAATGCCAATTATGACCAGCATCATTAACAATCTTTTTTAAGATGGATATAATGGTTTTATTTGATGCCTCAGCTTATCCATTGCCTTATGGGTTATCTGGAGTGGATTTATTGTGCTTGATCTTGAATTTTACACAAAGAGATTTCACATCTTGGTTCACAAAGGATCCACCATTATTAGATATAATACAGGCTGGGATGCCATATCAACAGATGATATGGTATTAAATGAATTTGGCTATATATTTCTTGATAATATAAGTGAGAGGAATGGCCTCAATCCACTTGGTAAAGTACTCAGTTGCATTTAAAATGTGCTTATGGCTATTTGAAGATGTTGGGTTAATTTTACCAATGAGATCAAGACCCCATGTTGAGAATGGCCAAAGTGTTGTAATTGGCTATAATGGTAAGGAAGGTGCATGTATCAAGTTACCATCCTACTGATGAGGAACACAATTATTTACATAATTACAAACATTTGTCTCCATTTTGGGCCAATAATAGCCTATTTTGAGAAGTTTTTTTGCTAGGACTACACCATCGGTATGGCCCACACACATTCCTTCATGAACCTCCTTTAGTACCAGCTTAGATTCTCCCAAAGATAAACAACAAAGAAGCATTCCATCATAACCTTTTCAATAAAGCATGTTTTCAAGGAGGATATAATGTGTTAAGTGATGAAGGAAAAGTTTTTTTTGGTTGTTGGAAAGGTTGGCGGGAAATACATGGCTATGGAAATAGTTATAAAAATCTTGGTTCCATGGTAACTCAAGTGAGGGATTAGGATCAACAATGGTGCATATCCTCTCTAAATATAGTAAAATATGTGCTAGTTAAAGAAGATTTTCAATCAGGTACTAACACTCTTTAGCACTGTCATGCATTTGAATCATGGAACCAATTGTTACCATGGTGTTGGTGGATTTTTTGTTGACTCATGGAATTTGTTCAAACTATAGAGATTTAAAATGTGTTTTAAGGTTATCAACAATTTTAATGTAAGGAACAAGCTTATCATCTCTTATTTGATATTGATTAGTTGTCTAGTTTATGATTAGTTGCAAATATCTATAGACCTTTAAGCTTTGAATATCCCACTGTATGGCAAGATGGAGCCCTAAAACCAATGCCTCATATTTAGCCATATTATTTATACATTGAAATTATATATGGAATGCTTTGGGGATAAAATTCCCCTATGGCATGATCAACAATATGCCAGCTCCAAACCCTCAAGATGTGAAGGATCCATCAAAATAGAGTGTCCATTGTTTAGGTTATCGTGATGTTTGTTCTATCATCATGATAGAATCAGCCAAAAGGTTAAAGTTGAGGGGTTGAGTGGCCGTAATAGGATATTATATAATTTGGTCAAGCATTAGTCCATAAATAATGAAACATGCATAAATAACTAACTAACCAATCCTATCTATTCCTATGGGAATTATAAAGAATAAAAAGAAACAAATGAAAGAAAGCAATACCATATTACCTTCTTAAATGGATTAATCATACCCATGTGGCTCAAAAACATGTTCTCCCTTGATCAATCATCCTTTTCTTTGTCAAAAATGGTGGTAATCACCTCCAATGCCTCAAGAACACTCCACAAAACCTAGGCTTATGATTCCAAATCACTAAACTAGCCTATCAATGAGGCTTGTAAACAAAAATGATTATCAAATACAAAGCCTTTTGGGAAAAATTTAGCATTATAAATTTTCAATATTCAATCTTTAAATATATTTGAGCATAATAACCTTTCACCAAAATAGCTTAGAAATGATGTTCATGGCCTCTCTATTTATAGATTTTTGAGATTGGTCAGGATCAACCATGATCGTCCATCTCAAGATTGAGATGTGTGGCCATGGATAATCCTAATATTTGGAATTAAATCCATAATTATCTTCATCATGACCTTGGAATAAGGGGCATTGAAGAGGCATGTGAGGCATTAACTAGGTATGGGTGACCCATAATCCTAATATTTGTGGCATTTATGGCCTATGGATGTCTTCCCAAGAAAGGATGTCACCTGATGATTCAGATAATAGGAATCAATTTAAAAAAATAAATATTCAACAACTCTCATGGAAAATCCACTTAAGCTCTTTATTTGGATTAATTAGCCTTAAACAAGGTTAATCAACATTTGTGCAATTATTTGAAAATTGGTCCTCAATTAACCAAAATGGTTAGAAAATCATATTACTAGGTCATAATTTGATTAGAGAGTAATTAGAGGGTGACGTTAGATGCATTGGAACCATATTCCCATTTAGGATGTTTCCAATACCAAATAATAAAGTTACATGATGTGTACCAATGAATTAGAAAAAAAGAGTGATCCAAAGCACTAAATGACAAAATGGTCATTTTGACTCGAAATGATTTGATCAAAATAAGTTGGCCCATAAAATGAATTTCCCTATTTAGGGATACTTTGACCTAAAATATCACTTGTAAGTGATAAGTTTGAACCATTTAGGACATTTTATGTATTTTGACCTAAAATGTACATTTGAGTGTAATTCGAGTAAGATTGACAATTTCAACACAAATGGTGTTAATAATTAGATGTCTATAGTATGGGCATACAACACAAAATGGAAGACCACTACTATTTTTTCACTATATGAATTGGTATTTGATAAGAAACATCTCCTTTCAATTGTATTTGAGATGCAAACTCTAAGGACTGGACTAGAAATAGGTATTAACATAGATGAATCATAGAGAGAATTTTACAACTAAATTAGATGGATGAACTGAGAGTAGAAGATTTGTAAAAAATAAATATGATGTAGTACTAAAGGAAATAATGACATGATTTTCACAACAATAAAATATAGCTTAAATAAAGAGACTTGGTACTTTTTTTATGATTCTAAGTACTGACACTTCAAAGGCAAATTGAGATCTAGATAGCTAGGAGCATTTTAGATAGAAAATATTTTTGATAATTGTTTATTACAATTGTTGCATATAGATGGTAATCAGAGGACACTCCTAGTCAATGGACATAGGTTAAAGTTATACTAGAGACCTTTCAGTAAATAATAATTCATCTAGTTGGTATAGAATGAATTTGGCCTCATGGAAGAGCTCAAAAATTCCATGACAACTAATCCTTGAAGACAAGATGGTCTTAATAAAGGAAGGGGATTCACCTCTTCTCTAAAAGGTAAAATAAATAAATAAATAATAAGTACAAAATAATAATAATCAACATTCAAAATCTTTAGTGATATTTTCGACAGTCATGACTAGAAAAATAGCTTGTTGGTTAATCATGTACTGTAAAATGAGCCTTGACCAATAAATGGTTGGTCAATAGAAAAAAACTAAAAAAAAAAACAATCATAAAAGTGAGTTCAAAAAATTGATGTTGATTTTCCTTGTTCCCAAAGTAATAAACATTGATGTTTTCTTAGTCTATACCATTATTCAAACTAATCCATGTAATTTCCTTTTGAAAGAATAAGTAAATAAGGAAAATCAAGGACAACTTCATGAGTTTTAGAGGTATAGTATTTATTCTTGTACTAAGGATTAACTTTTAAGTTTCTAAGTTTTCAAGTATATGCTCAATACTTTAGCAAGACTCCATAGTTTTTATGTGAAATATATGTGTGGGCCTACTACTATAATATTCCCATGTTAGTATGAAATATTTTCAAAAATTTACCTTTTGACACTTGACTAAAATCTATGGATTCTATCTTGTCAAGGAAAGTGCACTTTCATGATGACCTCGTCTTTGTCATCACATCACAACTCATGTGGACAAGTAATTGACATAAGGATTAACAACATGATGATTAAAAATGGATAAAAAGGTAATATGAAGTAATCATTATTATTTCATAACATGATAAGCTTAAATTGTCATCATCAAACCCATGCTTAGAGAGCTTCAGGTTTCATCCATAGAACTAAGACAAAAAGGGTACCATTGATACCACAAGCCATTTCTTAAAAACAACAAAGTGCCATTTTCCTTTTTGAACAGAGCTGAAAATTATTGTGATTTGTGAGACTTGAAAATTTTAGAATGGGATAGAAAAATAAATCCAAGCTCGAATCCATCGAAGGTCTCTTAGGAGAGAAACAATCAAAACCTATGTTTGAAGCTACAAGGTGGCTTGAGTTTTTGATTAAATTTCTAGGGGTTTGATGAAACCCTTATCAGATATTTTATTCTCAACTTGAAGATAGATTTCTCCACTATAAAAGGTGTAAAAATTTTGTTCTCCAGCTAGTTCAATAGCATTTTTTTTGTATTTTAGATGAAGGGACTAAGATCACAGGAAGATATTATTTCAACAACATCATCTGTATTTTCCATGGTGAGGGAGAACTAATGCTAGAGTGTGTTCAAGACATCAATGGAAAGATCAAAGGAATAAATAGAGACATATTACCCAAACCATGGAAGTTAATATATTTTTGGCTCATCAAATATCTCACTTGTGATTGACAATGTAGTGTTTTGAAAAGTGTTGTAATGAGGATGTTGATTCATTTGAGGTATAGTCTACAACATCCATAGAATAGAATCAACCTCCCTTAATTTTTGTTAGGGCCTATACAAGTAATGGACATGAGGTACCCTAGTAATCCATAATCTATCCACCATCATGGACTTATTCATTTAATAATCCAACTTCATTTTCTTAAGCAAGAACAAGGCACAGAAGAATAGATAGATTTTCATGAGGGAAAGAAGAGGAAACACCTAAAGATTTATAAAATCATACCACAAGAACCTTTTGATTCTAGTTATAGGTGTTGGAGGTATGTTTTCATTGATGTTAAAAGTAATGACAAAGTGGTGATGTCATAATGATGATGAGGTTGATCATGAAGTTGTGTAAGGCAAGTTTGGATGCATATGAGCTAAGAGACACTATGGGATGTTATGAGTGCTTATGGAAGTGAACATAATTAATCAACATAGTCATATGAATGTCTAATCTCAATTAGTTATCTTGATACATAAAAATAAGTGATAAATTTGATGACATCATATTTCACGTGTTAAGGTTTCATGAGTAGTTTCATACATGGATGGATTCCCCAATGAAAGGCAATCATGTGGTTCAAATTTTAGGTCTGGACATGGTGTGTAGAAAAGTTTATTAAGGTGAAAAGTTGGATTTTCAAGTAGAGTTAACTAATTTCCCATACTTATCCAAAAATTTTATATCAATTAACTACGGTGAGAGTTTAATCTTCACAATAATTATCCAATGGCAAGTGTCAAAACTGGTAGATGAAGATCCAATGATGAGTGAGTGATTGGGATGAGTGAGTGATTAGGCATATAAAAATATATAGAAAGAAATTAATCTAACAAAATAAGGATAGAATGATGAAAATTTAAATTTTTAGATAGTGATCAATAGTGAGAGTGAATTCAATAAGTCAAATATCTTGAGAATGAATGTGATGAATACATGTGTCACAATCATAGAGATTTAACAAGTAGATTAATAATGTGTGTTTGATCAAGCAGATCAAAGATCAATGGAACATGTTTAACCATGTAGAGAAAGATAAATGGTGAATATTAAGTCAATAAGTCAATAAAATTCTCAAAATTCATGTAGGGATGTCAAGTGGTGAAAGATCATTGAAGATTGACTATAGGGTGCATAGAAGGCATGCAGGGCTTCCAAGTGGCATGATCTTGGAAGTAAGGATCAAAGATAAATAATGAGAAAAGAGAGTTAAATATAATAAAACACTAAGGATATTTTTGGATCATATTTGATCAAGATTTTATGGAGATCAAGATAAAGATAAGTGTCAAATGATTTTGGATTAACTAGTGACCATTGGTATTTGAATTTAACAAAGGAAAAACTAGTCTGTAGTATTTTACAAATATCTTTTGATCTAGGATGAATTTTTTTTTGGTTTAAAAAAAAATGTTGAAAATTAATATAATTTAAATCTATAAAATTTAATTAAAATATTTTAATGTTTTTAGAGTTATATATATTGAGCTCCAAAGTTAAATGAAAGTTTGACCGTGTTTTGTAAGTGACCCGAGAAGGATATTTGAGTTGTTCTTGATGGTATTTTGATATTTTAAGATGAAATAACTATTAAAGAGTGTTTTATAATAAATTATAACCATATATGAGGATTTTTTAGGTTTTACCAATCCATATTTAGTATGAATAAATGTCTAAAAGTTGACTATGTTTGTTAGAGGCTATAAACAGTTTGAGTAACTTTGCAGAAGTGAGTTGGAAGAGTTTTGAGTAGAATTTAAGAAGAAAATGAGTATTGAGATTTTTTATAATTATAAAAGGTTTATAATAAGGAATTATTTATCATTATATGCCCCTTATCAAATATGGAGAGTCAAAATAGCTTGACTATATTTTGACTGTATATGACTAGTATGAGTGGTCATTTATAGAGAGTTGTTTTGAGTACTTAGAGCTTGTGTTAAAGTATTTAAAGAACATGAAGTAATTGGAAAGGTCATGAAATTTTTACCAATGTGATATGATCATATAGATATGTGAAATATTTGAGTAGTTTTTTCATAGGTTTGAGACTGTGTTTTCTATGTATGAAGGCCTAAAGAGTAAGGAGACCTAATTGGTAGGTTCAAGTGTTGATTTGGTGTTCCAAGTGGAATGGATCCATATGAGAGTGAGTAAGGGGATATTAGAGATAATTTTAATGTTTTTAAATAATTTTTAAATGATTAAGGTGGTTCAATTAGTCTCACATGTAATGTGTGAGTATGAAGGCCCAATTATTTTAGGTCTCACCAAGACCTAATGGTGGTTTGGGGATAATGAGGTAATGACCAAACTATGAAGAGTGTGGTTCTCACATGTAACATGTGTATGTACCTATTTTAATTTTGTTTCAACTATGTAAATTATCTTGGATGACCAAGATGGGTTAAAGGAAGAGAGTGGTATAAATATAATGTTTAATTAGACTAATTGTGTTAGTTGAGGAAGTGTGGAGTTAAGCGAAGTAGATAACCTTTGAAAGAGAAGGTAAAAGTCAATGAGGACCATGAAAAAGAAAAGAGAATCAGCCATGTTTATTTGATCAAGATGATGTAGGTAGATACATAGGTCATTAGACCTAATGAGCCTAGAAGAGGCAGATTGAGTGAGTGATCCCTTGAGACTCTTTGAGTGAAAGAGTGAAGGTGAAGAGTACAAAAAAAGATGGTCATCATCAATTGAAGAGTAGAAAAAAGTTTTCAATATGATTTTTTCAAGGTATTTGGGTGGTTTCTTCATTTCCTAAAAATTTGGTTCCTCTTTACAAGGTGAAACTTACTAAAAGGTCTAGTTGTTGTGGGTGCTCAACTAGATAGGGGTAGCAGCTCCTTGTGGGATTAGTGTCTCACTAAATTAAGTGGTGGGTGTTCCTTAATTATTTTTTGCTGGTATAAATTGAATTTTGTCATTATAGGGATATAGTCCATCTTACAGGGTTCAATGAGTTTTATCTCCTAAGAGGGTTTCCTACATATGTCATGTGTTATGTGCTTGATCTTTTTATATATTCTTTGTTCATTACAATGGTTAATTTATATGCTTCATGATTGTATATTTTGAATAATTAAGAGTTTGGAACTAGAATTGGATTATCTATCATCACTGATTCACCCTCCTCTTATTGATTGTAACTCTAAAAATTGGTATTAGAGTAGGACCTTTTGTGTAAGTTTAACCACTTGAAAGTGATCCAAGGTACAATATGGCTAAAAGGGAAAGTTGTTCAAAAGAACAGGACATCATGTGTGATTAAGAAGTTTTCCATGAAAATGGAGAATAAGAAATGTTTTATGATAATGATGAATAAACATTTGATCTAGAAGCTGAGTTCATGGGTGCACTTGGTGAACTAAAAGAGTAAAAGAAGAGGAATCATAAAATGAGGAATATGATCAAAGGTATTGAAGCACAAGTCATTTCTCTTGAGGGAAGTTTGTTAAGAAATTTAGAGAGAGAGGAAAAGAAGATTCAAGAATAGATCAAGTATATTCAAGAGTAAGCATATAGATTGAAGAATGACATAGCTCAAGAAGCTAAGGAGGATAAGAGGACCATCAAAGATCTCAAAATTCAATTATAGGCTATAATTTCAAGCATGAGAGATAAAGAAGTTGAATATGTTAGATTGAATACTAATCTTATTTCCCTAAAAGATGAGTATGAAAAGGTGATAATCAAGATAGGTAAGATTGAAGAAGAGCAAAAAAGATCATAACGAGACAAAGAAGATGGTAGCATGAAAGACAACAAGTCAAATAAAGTTAAGAGCAAAAGGAAGAAGCCAATAAGATAGAAAAATTCTTCAAGGTATGCCAAATCTTTTATGGTCCATTATTTTATTTGTCATCTTATTGGTCATAGGGAAAAATACTATGTAAGAAGAATTAATCAGTCAAAGGGATATCACTTTCATATTCAAGTAAAAGGTATGGAAGACATTATTTGCTATAGTTATCATAGATTTGGTCACATTGCTAGGTTTTGCAATCAAAGATCATTTAGTCAAGATAAGTTCAAGAGGAGAATAAATCAGTCAAAGGAAAATCACAATCATCATCAAGTAAAAGGTATGAATGATCTTATTTGTTTTAGATGTCATAAATTTGGTCACATTACTAGATATTATAAGAATAGGTTTAATGAGTTATCAAAGAAAAATAAGGTGTATGGAGCTCCTAGTGTGTAAGGAAGAGGTCACACATGGTTATGGAGACCTAAGTCTGTTAGGAGAGATCAGATTGAGATCATAGATGGTTTGTTTGCTATGACAAACATGAAATAAAGATAAGAACATCTATTGTCAACATTTATTGAAAAATATAAAGCAAAGAATGAAGTCAAGCATCCATTTAAATTCAATTAGATGATGAATCAAGAATGCAAGTCAAATAAAGGTATGGAGGTATAAGAGTCTCCTAAGTTTTGGGAATTTTAATCTCTTTTGGCCAAAGGGGTATCTCTATCTAGGCTTCAAGGAGATACTTGTCAACAAGAAGAAGCATGGTGGATACTATTTGAGTTTTTTATTGATGTTTTAGGATAAGAAAGGTCATGATAAGATGTGTTGGCTTACTGTGAAAGGACATGAAGAAGTTTAGAGATCTAAAGGATGATCTAGTTAGTCAAATGGTGAATAATGAAGTTGTGTGTGCAAGGTCTATAGGTAGGGAATGGAGGTCTCTAGGTTTATAATCAAGTATGGTGAGTTTTAAAAATGTTTTGTTTGCATAGAAAGGTGTGTTGATATTTTTATAGTGTTCTCAAGGTGTGTTCAGGGTTTTTTGGTTTTGAAGGTAAGAACTTGTCAATTTTTTTTACTTAAATTGATTGGTCAAAATGATGAAGACTAAAAACAAGGTTGATATGGAGTATGAGGAGAATGTGTTTTCATATTTTTGATATCATGAAGATGGTCTCAAAGTTTTATAGATGTCAAGTTATGTATGTCATGGAGTTCATAGTGTTTTAAAGATATGAGATCTATTGGTTTTTCCATAACATCATTGACTGTGTATGGATAGTGTTTGAAAAAGTTATTTTTTATACCTAAAGGAGACCTACTAAATATGTCATAGAGCAAGGAGTTAGGGTGATATAACTAGCTTGAATAGCTTAGAGAGATGTGCATGATGTGGTAGGGAACATATGTGAGATGCTTCAGTCATGGTTGAGATATGAAGATGTCTGCTACAGTTATGGTTTCAAGCACATTTATATGATGACTTTATCAAACCAAGTCACATGTTTTTGATAATGTATTGAATCCTCATGTATGGACAAAGGGAAATTATGAGTTCTATATATGAACAGGTCTAAGGATCAGATAATCCCAAGTTTAGATTGGTGTATGTCAAAGGGGGAGTAATTGATTCATACACATGAAAGTATGTAAGTATATTGAGAACTCAAAAGTATATTTTAATACATACATGATGTTAAGGGGATCTTGGTGGTTGTTTAGTCCACTTTATCATTACTAGAAAAGGGGGGGAAATAAAACAAGAAGTTGCCATCAATGACAAAGGGAAAGATTATTAGAGGTATGTTGTCATTGATATCAAAATCATGATGTTATGTATTGATGTCAAAGGTAATGATAAAGTGGTGATGTCATAATGATGATGAGGTTGAGCATGAATATGTGCAAGGCATGTTTGGATGCATATGAGCTAAGAGACCCTATGAGATGTTATGAGTGCATATGAAATTAAATGAAATTCATTAGAATAATCATATGAATTTTTAGGCTCAAGTAGTCATATTGATAGATAAATCTGAGTAATAAATTTTATGACATTATATTTCAAATGTGTGAAGGTTTCAAGATTAGTTTGATACATGGATGGATTCCCCTATGAAAGGTGGTCATGTGGTTTAAATTGTAGGTCTAAACATGGTAGGTAGAAAAATTTATTAAGGTGTAAATTTGGATTATTAGGTAGAGTTAAAGTTACCATAACTAGCCAAATTTGTGATATCAAAGATCTATGATGATTGTTTAATCTTCACGATAAAGATCCAAAAGTGAGTGTCTAAACTGATTGATGAAGATCCAATAATGAGTGAGTGATTGGGAAGATAAATATCTATGGTGAGAGATTAATTTGACCAAATAAGGTCTAATGGTGAGTGTTAAACTTGTAAAATAGTGATCAATGGTGAGATCAAAGTCAATAAGTCAAAGATCCTGAGAATGAATGTGATGAAGAAATGTGTCATAATCATGGAGATCTAGCAAGTAGATCAATGATGCATGTTTGATCAAGTTGATCGAAGATTGATGGAGTGTATTCAATAATGTAGAGAAACATAAATGGTGAGTATTAAGTCAATAAGTCAATATAATGCTCAAAAGTTACACAAGTCTACCAAGTGGCAAAAGATCATTGAAGACTGACTATAGGGTACACAAAAGGCATGTAGGGCTACCAAGTGGCATGATCTCAAAGTGAGGATCAAAAATCAATGATGAGTGATGAGAGTTAAATATATGATACTCTTGAGGATATCTATGGAGTATTTAGGGATCACAAGATAAAGACAAGTGTTAGATGATTTTGCATTAACTAATGACTATTGGTCTTTGAATTTAACAAAGGAAAAAATAGTCTGTAGTATTTTAAAAATATATTTTGATCTAGAATGAATTTATTATTGGTGTAAAAATAATATTTGAAAATGAATTCAAGAAAAATAAAAAAAAGTTGATTAAAATATTTTAATTTTTGTATAGTTGCATATATTGATCTCCAAATTTTATTAAAGGTTTGACCATATTCTGTAAGTGACTCAAGAAGGATATTTGAGTTACTCTTGATGGTATTTTGATATTTCAAGATTAAGTAACTATTGGAGAGTGTTTTATACTCAATTATAACCATATATGAGGATTTTGGAGGTTTTACCAATCCGTATATAGTATAAAAAAATGTCTAAAAGTTGATTGTGTTTGTTGGAGGCTACAGATAGTTTGATTAACCAATTTGTAGAAGTGAGTTGGAAGAGTTATGAGTAGAATTGAAGAATAAAATGAGTATGGAGATGTTGTATAATTATCAAAGGCTTATAAAAATTAATTGATTATCATGATATACCCTTGATCAGATATGGAGAGTCAAAATAGCTTCACTGTATTTTGACTGTATATGACTAGTCTGAGTGGTCATTTTGAGAGAGTTGTTTTGAGTACTTAGAGCCTGTGTTGAAGTATCTAAAGCACATGAAGGTGTCTCATAGGTCTTAAATTTTTCACCCATGTGATATAATCATATGTATGTGTGAAATATTTGAGTACTTACTTTAGAATATTGAGATTGTGTTTTCTATATATGAAAGCCTAAAGGCGAAGAGACCTAATTAGTAGGTTCAAATGTTGAGTTGATATTCCAAGTGGCATGGACCCATATTAGAGTGATAAAGAGGATAATATAGATATTTTTTATGTGTTCAAATAATTTTTAAAGGATGAATGTGGTCCAAGTAGTCTCACATGTAATGTGTGACTATGAAGACCTAATTGTTTTAGTTCTCACTAAGACTTAATGGTGGTTTGGGGATAATGAGGTAATGACCAAACTATGAAGAGTGTGTTTATCAAATTCAACATGTGTATGGACCTATTTTAATTTTTATTCAAGTATTTAAATAATCTTGGCCAACCAAGATGGGTTAAATGAAGAGAGTGGTATAAGTACAACGTCTAATTGGACTAATTATGCTAGTTGAGGAAGTGTGTAGTTAAATGAAGTAGAGAACCTTTGAAAGATAAGTTATATGTTAGTGAGTAAAATTAGAGATAAAAGAGGATTATTAATTTTTATCTTATGAAATTGATGTAGGTGGATACATAGGTCATTAAACCTAATGAGCCTAGAAGAGGCAGATTGAGTGAGTGAGCCCTTGAGACTATTTGGGTGAAAGAGTGAAGGTGAAGAGTGAAAACAAAGGTGTTAATCATCAGTTAAAGAGTATAAATAGGTGTTAAATATGAATTTTTAAGGTATCTATGTGGGTTCTTGGTTTCTTATGGGGTTGGTTCCTCCTTACAAGATGAAACTTGCTAAAAGGTCTAGTTATTATGGGTACTCAGCTAGATAGGGGCAGTAGCTCCTTATGGGATTGGTGTATCACTAAATTAAGGGATGTGTGTTCCTTAATAAGTTGGTGTTGGTCTAAATTATATCTTTTCATTATAGGACTGTAGTCCATCTTGAAAGTTTTAGTGGGTTTTATCCCCAAAGAGGGTTTCCCACATATGTCATGTGTTATGTGATTGATCTTGCTATATCTTATTTGTTAATTACAATGGTTAATTTGTATGATTCATTATTGTATGTGATAAATTATTAAGATTTTTTAAATATAATTTTATTATCTATAATCACTTATTCACCCCCCCCTTAGTGATTATACCTCTAACACTAGGGATCCAACAAAGGTTTCTTCCTCTAAAGTGGCAACTCCTGAATCAGTCTAGAGTACAAGATTGATAAGATCTTGATATTCAATATATGAATAAATACCATTAAGGTAGGGAAATACCATATAATAATCCTTTAAGAAGGAATAAATCCACAATATCTCTTCGAGGGGACAACCTCCAATATCCTCTTACAATAGAAGACTCAATGCTTACTTTATATCTTTACCATGATAATCATATCCTATATATATACATCTATCTAACCCATGGATGGATAACCTCCTAATCCTAATATAGCCTAACAATTACCCAATCTACTACTTCCACAAGTTACTCTATGATCCTAATATATTGTGCCCATATAACTAACTAAGGGGATGTGTGCCACATGTCAGCAACTCCATCAACCCATATACATCAATATATCATATCCATAGGTACATAGAATTACTTCCCTCTTTGATATGTTTCATCCCTAAAACATAGGAATAAATTAAATAATGAGTGTGCTTCAAATCATTGCACACTTGTCTCTAATCTTGATCATCTAACCATCCATATGTGATCTTGGCAGGTGATATCTCTCCAAGCTTGTGTTTAAAATCCATTTTGCTCCTCTGATTTCATTCATGATCATAATTATATTGCTTTGGTGTCCCAGCATAACTACTCCTCTTTTTATTCCATGTACCATATTTTTCTACGCTTCTCTGATTCCAACCATGACCATAGTAGGTATTATTCCATGCATAGTCATAATGATTTCCCCATTCATTCCATGTGCCATAGTATTTTTTCTTTGGATTCCATGCATATCCATAATTATTGGAAATTTTATTTCCTGTACAGATAAAATGATTGTTATTATGACACTTCTTCACCTGATTCCATGATTTTTTCCTCTCAAGATGATGTGGGTGTCTATATACCTCAACTTTTTCCAATACTTTTTCATTATCCACCTTTACTTCCACCTCTTTTACATTTTCCTTCTTTATCTCTTGAGTAGATGAAGTGTTCATTTGTAGTGTGCCTTTATCTATATCATCTAAATCTTTATCATGATCTTCATCACCTGTTATAATCTCATCCTCATGATTTACTTATATTCTTATTGCTGCCTTTTTCACTATGATATCTTGTAAAGTGATCTTCTTTTTCTTATACCAAAATTTCATGAACTTTTTCTAAACATTAATATTCATTGTTCCCAAAGTCTCTAACCATGGATATCCAAGAACTATATCCACATCATCCATATCCAAAGCATAAAAATCTAAATGCAAAACATATTTTTCCATAATGAGCTTTAGATCTTCAAACATTGAAATAGTCTTACCATCTACTTGAACCTCTTTGATATTCTTTGCTTGAACATGTAGATGCTTGGACACATTCATGTTGATGAAGTTATACTTACTGGTAGGGTTTATGGACACAATAACCCTTTTATTTTGAATGCATCCATTAAATTGAAAAATTGACTCATATTTATTTGGAGCCAATTAATTTGAACCTTTATCATCCAATTCTTCTTCTTCGTCTTCTTCTATTGTTTCTTCTACTTCTTCTTCTTCTTGTTCTTCTTTTGTTCTTCTCCCTTTTCTACTTCTTCTTCTTCTACTAATTCTTCTTTTTCTACTTCTTGTTTTATAGCCCAATGATCTAAAAAGATCTATTCCATTTCTTTCCATGAAGAAAACCTTTTTGTACAGCTCAATTGATCAAACCAATGTAGTACAGGCCCAGAAAAAAAAGGAAGTAATCATCTTTGCCCAAAAGTTTTTGTAAAATGATTCTCCAAAAGGATCCACCATTCTCTAGCATCAATATCATCTTCCCCTAAAAATGTTTGCAACTCCATGATCCACAAAAGAAATTAAGGTTCATGAGACACTAAAATGTCAAAACTGATCCATAAAATCACAACAAATCACTTCAAACAACTCAAAAAATTCTGAAATTTTGACTGTGTTTCTCTTATATATTATTACATCTCTAGTAAACATTTAGAATAAAAATTTCCTATATTTTAGAAGACATAGCTAAATTATTATAAACCCTAAAATAGCAATAACTCCCTCAAAATGAATCAAAAAATCTTGATTTTTTAACTGTGACTTATTTGAAATATTATCCATATCTAGTAAATAATTTGTGGAAAAATTTGCAATAAATAAAAAGTTATTTTTGATTCAAAAAATATGGGTTTCATTCCACACAAATTACCCAAATCGAATCTCTGATACCACTTGATATGAACTTGATATTCAATATATGTAGAAATACCTTTAAGGTAGGGAAACATCATATAATACTCCTTTAGGAAGCAATAACTCCATAATTTCTCTTCAAGGGGACAACCTCCAATATCCTCTTACAATAAAAGACTCAATGCTTACTTGATATCTTTACCATGATAATCATCTCCTATATATATACATCTATCTAACCCATGGATGGTAACCTCCTAATCTTAGTGTAGGCCAACCATTACCCAATATACTACTTCCAAAAGTTACTCTATTATCATAATATATTGTACCCATATAACTAAGGGGATGTGTGCCACATGTTAGCATCTCCATCAACCCATATACAATAATATATCATATCCCTAGGTACATAACATTACTTCCCTCCTTGACATGTTTCATCCTTGAAACATAGGAAGAAACCAAATAATGAGTGTGCTTCGAATCATTGCACACTTGTCTCCAATCATGATCATCTAACCATCCATATGTGATATTGGTAGGTGATATCTCTCCAAGCTTGTGTCCAAAATCCATTGTGCTCCTCTGATTCCAAGATCAAACTTTAAGACTATTTCACCTAGATATATAATTAACATTAATGTGAATTCACCAGAAGATCTAAGAATAATATTAAAATTTAGGTCCTCATCAAGAAACCCTAAGTCATATTATCAACTTACATCTACATAGGAACCCATTCAAATCATAAAAGATGATCCTACTACAAACCATGTTCTGCATTCAACACCTCAAGAGGCTTCATATGAATAAATTCTTCCTCTCACTTAGAAGAGAAGAATAAAATTGATATTAGCTACTGTTTATGATGAAGTAATTGCTATAGAAACCCTTGACAATCTATGGTTGGAACCCATTTCCAGTTTAGCACAAGATAAAAAGGAAGTGGAGACTCCTTTTACATAATTTTTTTTGAAGAAACCATTTCTTTTATTACCTCAACAAAATCATCTATTGATAAAGGTAAAGCTCCCATGATTGATGAAGAAACCCAACCATTAAAAGAGACAAAAGATGTATAACTAAATCATGCCTTGGGATTGTCCTAGCTAGAAGCTACAATCAAATAGAATGTAGAGAAATTGATCATCTCTTATCTTTAGTTCAGTGTAAGAATTTTTTTATTTCTCTTTTGTTGAAAAATATAGAGAACATTCAAACTCAATCTTTTGAGAAGAGTGAAGGGATAACATCCTTACATAAGAAGTTGGATGAATATGATAACGAAGTTATTAAATTATGGAGTTATACCAAGAAACATGAAGAATATAACATGTAATTGAGAAGGAATATCCTAAAAATTGAATAGGAAAATACAACATTGAAAACACAATTAGCTTCCAACTCTTATATTGTGCCTCCCAAACCTATGGTAGAGCAAGGTTAACAAACCATTATGTCCTACCCTGATGTCAAAAGCCACTAGGAACAAACTTTTTTTGATATTAGGGAGTTAAAAGAGAAAACCAAACTTCTTAATAAGGAAAAACAAAATTTGTAAGAAGACCTGACACAAGCACAATAGTAGGAAGAACAAGATAGACAAACTATATAGTTTACTTGTTAGTTTGGTAAAAAGATTTTATCTTATAGGAGTCCATCTCCCTCCTATAGTTTCTTCTTACATGAAATTTTTTGTAGATGTTATTTACTCCAAATATCTTGTGGATTAACACATGAGATTAACACAAGTGAAGGGTTCTTGACATTTGATCAGAAAATTACTCCTGATAAGCATGATTTATTATGTGATTTTTATCTATATGATATTATTTTGGGAAACACTATTGATTTCTTAGTAAATTTTTTTGTTGGTGAGTTAAAATTTATATCCCTTCTCTCCACCTAAAAATATCAAATAACTTGGTAGGATAGATACAATGATCATGTGATTATTGCAAGAGAAGTTGGTATATGCATCAAGCCTCAGTTTGGTAATACAGACACATACTAGAAAAATTCAAAATATTTTAGTTTCAATGTTCTAAAATCTATTATCACTATATTCATGCTA
The DNA here is from genome assembly GCA_037957365.1 of Torreya grandis. NCBI lineage: Eukaryota > Viridiplantae > Streptophyta > Pinopsida > Cupressales > Taxaceae > Torreya > Torreya grandis. Next base: position 1,055,810 of record JARHVA010003098.1, on the reverse strand, counting down.
TATATAATGGTATTATCAAATTTTAATTTTTTTTTCAACATTTATTTGATCAAGTTGTAACTACATGTAGTCAATGATAGAATTTATTGATAGTCCCTTTGAAAAAGAGAGAAGTTCTCTCCCATACTAATATAAGATGGACCCTTAGAAGCGCTGATGCCATCAATCAAATCATTACCAATGTAATTAAAGGAGGACAAAAATTATTAATTGGGATGAGATTCATACCACCTCTATTGCTTTCCCCCATGTCTTTATGGCAGAACATAGGGCCATAGTCTGAGAAACAATTTGCTCTTTGGCTTCATGTTGTTAATATGGATATGCAATTTACTTCTCATCATGAGAAAATATTACAAAATTTGTACTCCATATATGATCTCAACCTCAAATTTGAGAATATAATCCACACTTATTAATACATGAGAAGATAGTTTGCAATGGGAGTTGAAAAAGGTAAGGTGTGGGGGAAATGATGAGTCCACACTATGAATCATTATAACCATGATATATCACCCTTCTTAGTAATTAATTTTCCATTTGAGTTGAGCATTAAATGTAGTCTTAGGGCTTATATCTAGTCTAAGGTAGAAGATGAATGCTTTTTTCTCTTTAATATTATGTGAGTCTAGGTTAACATTCTCTACATAATGTTCTAATTGTTTGCATGTTTAGTCTTCCATATTTGATATGTAAAAGTATTATAGAATATAAATAAGAGTTTTGTTATGGTATCATGAAGACAAAGAAGTGTTGTGACCACAAATTTATCATTTGAGTTAAGCACTAAACTTTGATAGGCATTATATGGACCTTGATAGATAGTTATAGATTACAACAATCAATCTATGGATTACGATAATCAAGCTATGGATTTTGACAGTCATGCTACAGACTCTCATATCTAATTATGGACTTGTCCACAACATGTTCCAAGGAATTATATAAGTTCCTTCAGCTATTACAGGATGATCCAAGACTCCTCTAGATACTCTATATTTTTACATATGTCTATATGTAGGCTTCTACTTATATATAGTCTTTTATTTATAGAAGCTAGTAGATATAGGTTGTAACTTTAGATAAGATGATACATATACATTGTATATAAGATTTGGTAACTAGATATGGTTGCAATAATTAGTTAAAAATCCCATGAGGATCTTCCAAACCACATGTGGATCTTGTTGCAATGCTCTTCTCTATTTTAGTCATATAAACCAATCTCTATGAATATCCTCTTGTTTAGTTAGTTAAAGTTTTACCTAGTATTTATTATAGTTAGTTTATTTTATATCCAATAAAATTAAGATTCATGCTCAATATAAAGAGAGTGAAAACATTGTAAGAATTTTCATTTTAAATACAAAAATATTTTGTGGTAGAGAATACTCTTTCATTTCTATGTGTTAGTCAAGATAGCTTTCTAAAGACTAAATTATTTTGACTTTAAATCCAAGGGTGAGTAAGGGCCCACTCCCCAAGGAGACATGATGTGTAATTTTGGTATTTATAATTTTTTTCTTATTTATTTTTAATTAGAATTAATATAAATACTTTGTGTGATTGGATTGATAACCTATAGGTCAAATAGAATATTAATGTATGTGTGTTTTATAACAAGCATTTATCATTTCTTTAATTTTTATAATCTTGATTCTAAAACTTAGCTTAGAGTGTGTATTTGATATTTGATTTTAGTGTGTTTACTTTTAAACAACATTATTTGATTTATTTCAAATCATTTTATTTATTTTGGTGCATTTAATTTTTGAGCAATTATGTTTCTTTCAAGCATTTAGTTAAGACATTAGGAATTAAGAACTTATGATAGATCAAATCTAAAAACCCCCCAACCAATACTATTAGTTGAACCTAATAAATACCTTATTGCATATATTCATAGACACTAGGCTTGGTAAGAAATGACACCAACATAGATTGGTTAAATGAAGGGGTGACAACAACACCCATCATGTTCCTTTACCCAAATTCATCAACATGAATCCATATTTACATGTCACTCTTATTGATTTGATGATGATGAGACTAATGTATTGAAAAATACTTTAAACACTACCAAACTACCTCCTTACATCTTAGAGTGGATACCTCCCTCTTTATTTCCTCATGATCACATTGTCCTTCTCATCAATGAGATCACTGATTTCCCCCTCTATGCAATGCTTAAGAAGCCTCTTACACAAAATATGAATTCATGTATAATAATTATAGTGTGGATCAATTATTCCAAGATTATTTAATCATTTCTTTGATTTAGGCATATTTCCTTCCAAAGTTCCTCCTGAATCATAAGCATGTATAATTTATCCAACTTATGATGATAACTACATCATGGTCCAAGCTTAATCACAAGACTTGGATGTTCAAAATTATCAAAACACCCTAGCTCAAATACATGCTTTCAATCATGATGTTCATACCATTTTCATATATTTTGAGTTAGCACCTAAATTTCATGTACCTCTTGTTAACTATTCACTTCTCGATAACCCTTGGGTGGTGGAACAAATCTTACCCTCCAAATTTATAAACTTTACAATATCTTCTATACCTCTTTCCAAACTAGTCATCCTATCTAATCCTCTCCCCATCAATGATGCTAATGATAAACCAATAAAATTGAATCAATCTTCTTCTCCTATTCTTCTTACTCCTAAGATTACCCTACATTCCAAGTCCATAGATATACATCAAATAAATTATGAATATGATCACCAGGGTAAAAAATTTATTGGTCTCAAAGTATATGTGGAGTATTATGGTCTTTTTCTCAGTTTACCTAGTGATGAAGCCATTCTTGAATTACTTCATGCACGAGAACCTCAAATCCCTCAGCATCATCATAAATTGGGGAATTTCAAATAAAAATACCTTTATTTTAACAACTTTATTATTAGCATTGATCATTAAAAAATCCCATTTCGTCTTTACCTAATACACCATATCATTTCTAATATGGAAATGATATGCTTATCGATGAAAGTACATGAATCAAATATGGCACCCCATAATGTCCTCAACCAATCATAGTCTATAGAGAAATTACACCAACTAAACATCATAAATCTAGTTTATTATTTGATAAATATTAGGATAATTTCATTTGGTCTTATGACGACATGCCTGGCATTGACCTTAGCATTGTGGTGCACAATATCATCACCTATCTAGATCCCAAACTTGTGTGACAAAAATAATGGAAATTTCCACCCAAAGTGACTAATTTATGTCATAAATAAATCATTAAAATTCTTAATTCTAAATTTATCAAGCCTATGGACTATTTATAATGGGTCTCAAACATTATCCCTATTCATAAAAAGTCACTATGGTCATTCACATTTGTATTGATTTTTGTAATCTTAATCTTGCTTATCCCAAGGACAACTTCCCTTTAGCTTCCATAGATGCCATTATTGATTCCACTACTAGCTGTGAAATGTTATCCCTTATGGATGGTTTTTTAGGTTATAATCAAATTCACACTACCCTTAAAGATCAACATAAGATAAATTTCACCATGGAATGGGGAACCTATTGTTATGTTAAAATTCCCTTCAGCGTAAAAAATGCCAGAAATACCTATCAATGGGATATGAACCATATTTTCCATGACCTTATCCATAATATTTTGGAAACATATGTGGATGACCACATTGTTAAATCTAAAATCTGAAAACTCATCTTATTGATATTACTATCATCTTCAATTGCCTCATCAAATATAAAGTTAGACTAAACCCCTAAAAATGTGTCTTTGGCATCACATTTAGAAATGTCATAGGTTTATTAGTCTCTCTTCATGATATTGATGTTGATCCCTCTAAGATCAATGATATTGTCAACATGCCTATCCATCATTCCATTTTAGATATTCACACTTACCTTGGCAAGCTTGGGGCAATAAGATGATTTATCATTGAAATGGCTTACTATATCTATTCTAGTAATTCTCTTCTAAATAAAGTTAATTATCTCAAATAGATGGATCCTTTCCAAAAATCAATTGATAATATGAAATAATCTTTGCTTTATCCACCACCCTTCATCTACCTTCTAAAAAACATACTTTAATCTTATATACTTCTTCCACACCCATATCAATTGGGGCAATGCTTGCATAAAAAGATGATACCAAAAGAGAATATGCCATTTATTATATCATTCAAGGCCTCATTGACTATGAAAAAAATTATACAAAAGTATAATGTGATTTCCTTGCCATATATTTTGCAGTTAAAAAGCTCTATCATTATATGCGTTATCAAACAATTTATGTTATCATTTATTATAATCTACTAAGTCAATTTTTTCTAAATCAATTTTTCCAAGAGATAGATTTAGAAAATGGATGGTCCTTGTCATGTAATTTGATCTCTGCATTATTACACAAAAATATTTCAAAGGATAAATCATTTTTGAGAAACTCATAGCATCTCCCATCCTTGTTACTGATCACCTTTAAGATAGTCTACCCAATGATTTTATCCTCTATATTTAAGGTCTTAGTCAAGCTATATCTCTTAAAGATTACTTCCATAATTTCATTACTAATCTTGAATCAAATAATCTATAAAATTCCTCTATCATTCCTGATACTATTAAATCTAAATTAGTCATTGAAGAACTACCTAAAATAAATGTCTATTTACATGAAGATACTTAGACCCTTAATTTTTATGGCATCAAATGTCTTCAAGGAGCTGGGGCAGGTTGTATCCTCACTATTTATCTTGATAAAATCACCCCTTTAGCATTTATCCTTACATTTGATGTCACTAATAACATGGAATAATATGAAGCACTAATCCTAGGCATGATAGAGGCACTTAATTTAGACATTATATATTTTCATGCTTTGGGTGACTCCAAACTCATCTACTAATAGGTTAATGGTTATTATCAATAAAAAAGTGAAAACCTCATTGATTATCATCAAATAGCCAATACCTTTGCCAAATAATTCACTTCTTTGACCATTGAGCCCATCCCTTGAGATCAAAATTCTATTGTTGATTCCCATATTTCTTCAACATATATTTTTCATCCACATTAAGTTTTTACTGATTCTACCTTTATTATCCACATAAGAAAGTCCCCATCTTCCATTCAACTACTATATTTAGTTATCTACCATATCAAGGATATCACCATTCATAGATCACATTGTATAAATACATCATTAAATTTATTGAACATCAAACCTAACTTCTAAACATAGATTCATTTGAAAAGACTCAAATTCACAAACAAGCTTTCAAATATGTATTTTGATCTAACATCCTTTATTATCAAAATGATGAAGGTACCTTGATCCATTATTTTATTAAATAATATGTTCCTCCTCTTCTTGAACAAGAACATGTGGAAATTTATGATGGTAACTATAACAAACATGCTACAACACATAAATGCTTACACATGGGTTAATTTTGGCCCACTCTTGAAAAGGATGCCATCAAGTTCACTAAAAAGTGTAGTCTGAGACAAATTCACAATGAGATAATACATTCATTTCCCACCTAGATTTAAACTATGGAGTCTCCTTAGTCATTCTCAATGTGGGTATTATATCTCATAGGCAAACTACCTAGAGCACAAGATTGACATATCTTTATCATGGATACCAAGTATTTTACCAAATGGGTCAAATCCATGCCTCTCTTCAATGTTAAAGGAACTATCATTATAAATTCATCCTCAATAAAATAATTTATTACTTTGGCATTCCTTATACTATCATTTTTAATAATGGAGGTAATTTTAAAAATAAAGATGTCAAATAGCTCTATGCTAAATTCAAAATCCATCACAAATTTTACATGCCCTACCATCCATAATGCAATGGATAATTTGAGGCCAATAATAAAATATTTAATTAAATTATCCAAAATATAATTTTTTATACTTTCTTGGATTGTAACCTTCATTTATATCCTACTCTTTGGGCCTATCTCACTAGCATATGCACTGCCACTAGGGCAACCCCTTTTTTTCTAGTTTATGGTTCTGAATCAGTCCTTCCATTAGAAGTTGAGCTTCCCTCTCTTTGTATATCTCTTAAAATTATAATACCTAATGAATAATTATGTGAAACTCACCTTCATTCTCTTGATCTTATTTAATAACATCATCTTTCTACTATACAATATAATCACCAATATAAGGCTCACATCGCTAAACAACATAATAAAAGGAACAAAGTCTACACTTATAATGTTGGTTATCTTGTTCTAGAATTAGAATACACATGAAAAATAAGGAAAATATGACCAAAAATGGTGGGGCCATTACTTATTAAAAGACATCCTTGGTTCGAGTACCTATCACCTTCAAACTAATGAAGGCCATATTTTTAAAGATCCCACCAATCCATAATTTTTAAAGTAATATTTTGCCTAGATATTTCCTTTCTTATCATGATTTCTATATTATATCATTTTAACACTTTTTACAGGATATCTACATGGGTCTCACCCTTCACAATAATTTCTCTTTCCATAAACCTTAGTCCCTTCTTTTTGGTCAATTGGTTTCTTTTTTTCTCATGAGTTACATTGTAAAACCATGCATAGGACCCAGTCTTCCTCATCAATTCCTTTTTATTTTATTTCACTTGTTTATTTCCAATGATTTTTTTTCCCCTTGGACTTTTATTTTTGTGACTTTCAGTATAAGACCATGGATTGGATCAGGCCTTCCTCACAAATATCATATTTCTCATTTATCTTTCATATGCTTTGTGCACCTTTTTGAGTTTTAATTTTATGAGTTGTAGTGTAAGACCATGGATAGGATCAGGCCTTCCTTATAAAAATTACCATCTCTAATTCAATGTTCCTTTTCTAGAATGTGTCAAGCAATCGTTACGAGTTTACAATCCTTTTTTCTCAAATTTCACTTTTGCTTATTTGTAGATAAAATTTGCACAACAATAAGGTGTTAGCATGTTTTCCTACACTCCACTCATTCTTATGATAAGGAGTCACACTTCACTATCATTGTATCCATTTTTCACCTTTGTCACATTTTTTGTGATTTAAATTAATCCAAATTATTTCTTATTTCATTCCTCTAGATTTCATTTCCTTTCATTCCACTTTGGATCAAGCATAGTTGAATTCAATATAACACATTTATTTTACTTAAATTAACAACATTTTTAGACACCCTACTCTCTAAGTTCTCTTTTATAGAAACTAAGTCCAAAGTCTTCAAATGATAGTCATCTTTAGCACCCATGTTTGGTTCTCTAAATCTGTATGGAGGAAGAATAGAAAAAGCCATAAAAAAAGAGTCAAAATCTAAATCATTTGAAACAAAAGGCAATGAGACAAAAGGTAATGATACAAAAGGCAACATCCAATGTCAAAAGTCAAATCACACAAAATACATGATTAATAACACATCTCCTATCTCCAATCAAATCTCAAACTCCACATTTGGCCTCATGATAGAGATTAGGTCCATTGGGGTGTAGTAGGCCAATATATTATAATAGGATAATTTAAAAAACTATATGGTGATACTTAATTTATCATGCAAGTACCCAATCGTCATATTAGATTGATGACTTTGTAAGGAGTCCTAAGGAATGGGGAAAATGCTGTGGGAAGGTAGGTCCATTTTAATTTTCATGCATACAACCTTCATGGGATGATATTCATACTTCATTTTTTGACCTAAGATTTATGTGGCTAGGAGAGGTTATTCAAAGTCCTTAAGATCATAAGCCCTCTTATTTTGGAAAACTTAATGTGTCTTAACTTTGATAAAGAGTTTCTCTACCTCACTTTTTTCCTTCATTTTTCTTTCCACCCATTTCATTCCCCCCTTGATAGGCATGCATGATTCTAAATCTATTTTACCACTTCTATATTTCCTCTTATTCACATATTAAAAATATGCTAGCACTACTTTGTTTCAATTTTATCTATCTTTAGAACAAAACAACATGCTTGAGTAACTATGGTTAATTTTATTTACACTATTGCTTTACATTTATAAAAAAAATTTGATTTATTTTACCATTTTCCATTGTTATATCACCTTTTTTCAACACCTGAGTCCATTTCTACTTTCATGTTCTTTTTCCATTATCAAGTGAGTTTGTCTTGTTACTTCTCACTCACCAATGTTATTTTCCATTTTATATACTTTTTCCATTGATGATTAAGTAAAGATTATTATTGTTGACTCATCAATGTTATTTTACAATTTTCTTTCCCATATTTATATAAATAAGTATTTTTATTGCTTTTACATTGATGTTTGATTACCATTTTGACATGTATCCTTGGTTTTACTTGGTGAGTTTGCCTTTCTTACTTAAGGTTTACTTGTTTGAGATTTTTGATCTTTAGTATCCTTGGATTTTTGATTACCTAATTTACTCCAAAATTTTAACTTGGTCATTTGGTCTTAACTTAACATTTATCACCCCAACTTACCCAAATTTCAAGTACATCTCATCTACACCATGTTAGTTATCTTGGCTTTCCTAAATTTATTTATTTTTGCTCTTTAGTTTTATATCCTTAGGTTTGTCGAAAGTAGTCTTTGTGCCCTCCAGGATCAAAACTAAAAACATAGTAGACAAACTCAAGTAATAAAGGTAAGTCAAGGTATACATACATCAATTTTTATTTCCATTATTTCCCTTTCAATCATTTACTTTCAGCTAATTAATGATTTAAAATAATGTAATTTTTTATCTTTAGTATTGTGTGGTGTTATGTTCCTTTTTTTAAAGCACCATCTCTTGTTTCACTTGAATGACACATGATGATCTCCAAGTGTGGAATATGTATACACATAGTATTTTCAAACTTTATCAATTACTAATACTTTCTCTTTTGTAGGAACCTATCAAGTCTCAATCTATTTGAGTGCATGCCTTCAAGGGTACACTAGGAAAGGGGTGGGCAAATCATTGTTGCTATATAGGATTGTTGTCCCTATACTACCACGTGATATCAATACAATTATCTCATAAAAACACTTCTCTAATATTTGCCTCATTTTCACCCTTATCTAGTCATTTTATGCTTTTATTAGCCCTTCCCTAAGCCTAAAACCCTTTCCAATGGTTTATATTACATTGTTAGCTCCACCGACCTTGTACTCTAATTGATAAAACTCATTTAGGTCTAGGTCAACCTCTAACTAAACTAGACCAAGACTTGATTTATTTTTATCGATAACAATACAAAGTTGATTGGGTCAACCTTATCAGCTAAACTTTTAGAAAGGTTTAGGGTTAGATTAGACTATATATACACATTCATTTTGACATTTTTTTAGAGACAACAAGAGTTAATTATTTATTTTCACTTATTTACAATCTAATCTTCCACCATTCTACTTGAGGAGTTATAGCTTAGGGTCTACACTTGGATAAGAATCTTGTATTGTGGAAAATTCTTGGATGCTTTGTCCTTTCTTAGTGATCCTTACAAACCACAAAAACCTATTGTAAAGCACCTTTGGCTAAGGGAGAGATTGAGTCTCGATGAGTTCATCTTTAAGGTAAGTATCTCTAACTTTAATCCTCTATTTTTGTAGATTAAAGTATCATAAGTAATGGGTTTTGAATATATTTCTCTCTCTGTGCATTAGGGTCTTACCTATACATAGCTTAATTAGAATTCTCTTATGCATGTTTACTTTTATGTTTACTAACCCTCATTTTATGCCATAAGATTTGTTGAACACTAGATTAGACTTTACTTTACTTGTCATATACATCTATGAATATGAAAACATAAGACCTAGATAGGGTTACTACATTATTTGACTAGAGGTTTTTTAACCCTCTCTAGTGATGATATTGTGGTAAGATATCCCTTGGTTAGGCCTAGTAAATCTATCTTGGTCATGACCCTGAATATCTAATGTATAAATAATTGGAGGTGTAATTAGGATTTATCTTCTTTGAGCTAGGATTGATTAATGTATCAATTGCATTTTCCTTTGCATACACTATTCTCTAGTGGAAAAATAATTATCCCTTTCCCCATTATGACACCGAACTAAGGAACTTATGACCTATTTAGAGTTTTGCATACAACTTGTCTATCATATTTGGGGTATAAGCATAAAGAATTTTATGCTTATATATTTTTACATGTGTGTGATTTTCATTTTATAATAGGGGTGCTCTAATATAAGTACATATTAAAAAATATCTCAATCAAAGAAGAAAATAAAAAATGATAAAGGAAATAACTGATAGCATAACATGAGATACAAATAAATAGAGTATGAATACATGGAATAAATTTTAATCTAATTAAAAATGAAAAAAATGAGGAAGTAAATGGAAAATTAGATACTATTTATATTATAGTACATTGATTATAAATTTAATAGATCGAATGGGTTCTTATCATTTATAAAGCATTGTGTATGTCTAGGAATTTGCTAAGAGGTAAAATAAAGTGATTAACAAAAATGAAAATAACACATAAATAATAAAAGAGAATAATTAATAACATAATTGAAAGCATAGTTAAAATAAAGACACACTTATAAAGGAGGAGAACTAAATTGGCACATTCAAATTGAATATCTCACATCACTAAAGCATTAGACCAAAATTTTGATGTTTTTATTGAGTATTTGAAGAGTCAAAATACACTTAAAAAATCTTGGGTCAAATTTTCCACATTGGATTTAACATTACAATTTTGACATACACATGCATGTTTAAATTTCAATGTAAATATATTGAAAGTTTCAAGTTTTTTTATTTATCTCTTGGGGGTTAGTTTCCATGTGGTCTCATTCATTTAAACATGCACATATATGCCAAAATTTTGATGTACTGTTTAGTGCATGTCAAATTTTCCATGTCAATGGCATATGAAAAATAATAAAAAAAATAAGCATAACCAACAAGGCCTTTCAAAAATCCACCTTTACCCTTAATCTAAAAATAAGGCCATGTTGTAGTATTAGTTTTAATTCTTATTATAGTCATGCTTTGCATATATTTCAATCATTGGATTCATTGTAACAAGATGTCACCCATTGGTACCCCATAATGATGTTACACTTAAACATAAAAAATTGTAACAAGTTCTCAAATTAAAAAATTCAATTTTTGTTTATATTTTAATTTTTAAGACCATTAAAGCATAATATAGTTATTAAAGATGGCATATGATTATAAGGTCATAAATAAAATAAAATAAAAACTATTCCTTCAATAATACATCATTACAATTAGTTATTCTATTAAATAATATTTGCATTCTAGAGTTCATAATATAAATCATAATATGAGGTTGATCATTATTGATTAATTATAATTATGGTTGCATCACGATCATCATTACATAAATTGTCCTCAATGATGATTACTGACATAGAACATAAGAGATAACAATTTATCTTAATAATTACTTTTTAAACTAGTGACTCTTGATCTACATATGTAATTTTGTACTTTTTGATGAAGAAGAGAATACAAAATGGGGAAAGATGACCTCAACCATAGTGAATATCCCAATCCATCCCAACCACATGATGAAGAATCCTTCAAGCTATTCAGTTTTCAAGTGATACATAGGTCCAAGTATTTTTTTAAGATTGAAAAATAAGTAATTGTGCATACAAAACCATGTTAATATGGTTCTATAGAAACAAAGGAGTTTCACCTTCAATCAATAAATTACATGACTAGTAGATAATGCACCAAATTCCTATCTTCCCATAGGAGCAAGAGATTAGTTTTTTAGTCCAATTATTTATATAATTACCCTATACATCCAAAGCTAAAATATGAATAATAATAATAATAATAATACAGGAAATCACCAAGAAATTTATTAAGATTTTCATTCATTATTTAATTTAATGAAGATTTAATTTAATATTTTACTATCCTTAGCCATAACACAATAAAAATTATTAATTAGTGCATAATATAATAATTACTTTAGATTTAACTCCATAAGGTGTAACCATTAGCTCAAGTGAATTGTCATTAATTATCCATTTGGTATCATCTATCCTTAATACTATCTATACCACTTGAATAGCCTTAGTATTGTTCTATACATAACATAGCTAACTTATAACAAAGCATGATACTTAGATGCTCACTTGCTTGTGAATATTAATACCTATGTGAAATTTTATGTGGATATATAAGTTTTGGTCACATGCCTTATAAATTTGGGATTTATCTAGGAAATATTAAGTGAGGAATAGATATCAGTTAGGTATATTATGCTATGACCTATTTCTCCCTTGCTTAGTCCCATGTGATGCAATCATTAGATAGACCAATTTAGTTGTGCTAAATAGCTTAATTCTAGATAATGGTGTGGGTGATAAGCTTTCTAAAGTTTTTATGCTATAGAACCAAATACCATACAATATTGGCTATGGTTCATCATGTGCATTAATTATGCATGATAATGAGTTTGTTACAAATATTATGACAATCATTTAGTGCCCAAGTTTATACAATGTTTTACCACAAGTGTTTTCTATAATTTTTCAAATAAGATTTAAATATCATCAATTAATTTTAAATTTAAATAAGAATAAAAACTCAATATCAATGCAATTAAATCTAACACTTAATCATTTAAGGATTTCAATGTTTGATTTAAGTCTAGAATGTTTGGTTCCAAATTTTTATAATGTATCAGCAACATGTTAAAATACATAATATTTTCACATTTAATGTATGTAATTAACATATAATTTTTCTCAAGAAATAAATATCAAACATCATGTTGGTGATTCAAAGTTTACCATATGGTTTCTTAGTGTTCAAATAACACTTCTCATTTTAGAATTATATGAATTCAAAGTATGAGTAGTAGGTTGTGGAAACTTGATGTCACCTATGGTGAAATAACAATAGGGATATGTATTGGTGTTCCACAAATTTATAATGAGTGATGGTTGGGAGCCATCATGGTCTGTTCTTTGTGAATTACAAAGAATCTATATTATTACAGTGAATCATGGTCTAGATTTAAGCTATAAACTAGTCTAAATGAATATTTATAGTGAAACTTAAACTAAAGCGGTATGGTGTAAAAAGGGAGAAAAGAGAAGGGTAAGGCATAAAAGAGAATGGGTGATTCCCAATTTTAGTCTTAAATATCATGAAAAATCATTAATTTTAATTGAGTATGCATTTGAACTAATATATAATTCAAAATAGCCTAAGCTCAGGTTTCACTATATACTAGGTAAACTTCAAAGGATAATGTCAAGAATCATAAGCAAGATCCAAGTCTACTTTAAGGATTTACTAATATAATCAAATAGCATTTATACATATGAATACAGAGCAAAATTAAATGAATCCAACACCTAAGATCCTCCAACTAATCTAGCATATGCATAAATTAGAAACCCTGTGATTAAAAAATGCAACCCAGAATTAAAAGAAACTATTCAAATTCAAGACATATAAATAGAAATTGAGAGAAAAGGTATATTAGAAATTGACATATAAAATGTGGACCATCTTTAAAAAAATTATTGATTATATTAATTAATTCAAGTTAAAAAAATTTGCTCAAAAATTCTCTCCCCCTTTTTTAAAGATGGTGATACATGCCTTTAATATAAAGACAAGGTAATGCATCAATCAGTTACAATATACAAGCGTATAAAAGGTAAGGACAAATATCCTTAAAATTACTAAAATGCACATGTTCTTCACAATTAGATTGACCTAGAGGTAATATGCTAACAGACTAGCATATGCCTTACAAAAAAATATTTGTATTCTAGATATTACAATGTTTATACCAAAGGAATATTTGTTATTGGATGAGCCCATCATTGAAGGGTCCCCTTATTGATTTTTTAGAAGTTATATTGCATTCTAGTGCTAGGACTTTATGAGCTCCATGTCCACAACTAGATTGATTAGGTAAACCTCTTTAACATTAGCCAAGTCATGCAAGTCTTGGTCATCTTGGGCCATAGCTTCCTTTATGTTCCTTGCCTCTACAATTTTCTCTTTTACTATGAAAATCATGTCTAAAATTCTCCTGTTGTCCCTACCAAAATGACCCTAGTTCTTATTTCTAACTGACTGTATGACCAAAGTGACCCTGTGTTTGAATTCAACATCATCAACGATTCCAATTGTAGTGGTCTTGGTAGGGTTTAACAACTTTGTTCCTAGGAACTGCTCAATTATAATGATTAACCCCTTATCATTTACTAATAACCTCTTCAAATTCTTTGTCTAAGTACATATACCTTGGACCTTGTCTATTATTATCCCCAATATGCTATTCAAATGTGCTAAATTGATAGTCTTGAACTTAGGAATCTTATTCATAATTACAATGTTAATGAGATCCCTAACTTGGGTCTCTAACTTTTGCCACTCAGTTATTAAATCCTTGGTTGTTTCACCTTGTTGGCTTAGGGCATCCTACCTTATCTTTATTTAACTCAAATAATTGAATATATCAAAGAATGAGGCCTCAAACATGTCCATCATGGAGTTAAGGATTGACAAAATGGCTTGGTTTCTATATTCTCCTCCTCTCTTTCCAAGTTTTGAATCCTCTATTTCATTCCTTGGAATCCATCCTTTTCTTGAGATAATTTAACCTTAATCAATCTCTCAACATCTTCTTCATGGATAGTGGCCTCACCAAGCTATTGACCTCCCACCAGGGTTAAGCCTACAAAGGGTTCCACTTTTTGGAAGGTGAATTCTTCATCTCCCACCATGGTTGTCCTAGTGATGACTCTTTCAAATCTAACAGTTTCCATATTAAACTATATGATTGTGGATGACTATGTGAATTTCATAGGTTCTAGGACCTCTACACCTGTGCTACTTGATGTTCTAAGACCATCCATTTTCTTGCTTTTTGGTCTTGGAGTGACTGCAATTATCCTTTCTTCTTTCTGCTTTACCATAACACTAATCCATGTCTTTATGTCATTTTTCACTTCAACATTGGTAAATGTTATCATGGACCATGAATGGGAAAGATAAGGGATCTTTTATAATTTTCCATAAATAAACTAGTCAAGGATGACTAGTCCATGAATGGGGGATTCATCACTAAATATCTTGATCTCACTAGTTGGGTGTGTGAGAGTCAACCTTGTCTTTTTTTATCTAAGAGGGACTAGTGCCATTTATTCTTTTATCTTCTCCCTAAGAGCCAATGGGATGATAACAAGAGTAAGCTCCTTTCCTTCATCCTCCCTAAGCTCCCCTACTTGGAATTGAGCTTCTTCAAACTATTCTTCTTCCCTGTCAGTGTCATATTCCTTTTCAAGTTCTTTGAGAACACCCTCAAGTGTCTCATCCAGATCCAAGGAAATCATATCTAAATACTCAATTGGGGAATGTGGATTTTGTGGGAGTGTTAAATATGAGGGCCCCTCCCCAAGCCTTTCTTCCAATTTCACCTCTTCCATTTTCTCTTTACCATAGACTTGTTCATCCTAATTTTTCAGAATCTATCCTTGAGGCTATGAATATGGATATTCTATTTAAGGTTGTTCTTAGGTTGTCATAGATGGTCTAGTTAGTAAGTGATATTACAAATAATGCATTTTCCATGCCTCTTTAGATGGCTTGTCATCCTTGGTCAATCTATGTTCAAGTTTAATGTTGTGCCCTTATATCCCTACCAATACCTCTTCATAATTCTTGGCATTAATGTAAATGGTGTCATGAATACCAAGATGATGCATGTATTTAGGATTGGGGATTTTCTTCTCCTTTAAATGATTAGTCACTATGTTCTTAGGATCCCACATCTTGAGTTCATCAAGTTAAAACCCAAATGAATTCTTGTGCTTGGCCATGGTATCAACTTGTTTCCAATCTTGAAGTATAGTTCTTCCAATAATTAAAGGGAATGGGTGAAGAAGACCCTTCCTCTTCCCTTTGAAAACTCCATCAATGCCATGGATGAGCTGGGAGGAAATTTCTTACTCAACCAGTTTGTTGGAAACATACACTAGCAATCTGTAAGGCTAGGATAGGATCCCCTCAATCCTGATAACTATATAATAAGGGTAAAACTAGATGTCACCCATCATATATACATACTTTTTTATTATTGGATGGACCCTTGGCATGGGAACACCTGTGATGGCCTCCATAATGGTTGGGTAGACACAATCAAAAATAAATTGCATATGGTACCCATACTTAAATATGTGTAATTTGGAGTAGTGGTGAGAAATGGTAGTTTTTACTTTAGGAGACCAATTTCTAATCCTAGGGAATTTGATAGAGGCAAGTAAAGTATCCAATAGGTATGACATCATATAAAATTTCTTAGATGTCTTCCTTTTGATGGTAGTGAATTTTTTGGCCAAGAAAACACAAATCAAATCTCTAATTAGAGGGGTGAGTTTTTCTTTCACCATGAAATGCACATAGGGAACCTAGATTTTGTTCACATAAGTGATTAAGGGGGATCCAAAGTCTCATTTTAATAAGGCCATTATCACTTTGATGCCTTCCCTAAGTTGGAACACTAGGATCTTTCCTTCAAATTCCCTAAAGATATGGGGTCCTTGGTGTAGCCAAGGTCTAAGAATAGAGTCTAAGTCATGCATGTTGGTCCATTCCTTAATTTTAGATAGGTATACATGAGGGAGATGAAGCTTATAATATTTTTCAAAGGCCATAGGGGAAATATAGGCTATCTTCTTGGAATTTCCCTCTCTAATGATCCATTCATTATCTACCTTACAATCAACAAAGATAGGAGCAAGGATGCCTATATAATATAGTACCTCAAGATTTATAGTAATATGGTGAAGGCCATTCATCTAGATAATGACCAAGTCATAATGTCTCTGACTCACCATGGAAATCTTATGCTCTTCCTTTGTGATGGGATTTAGCTCCTCCACTATGAATAAGCATTCAGACCAATTCCTAATGCCTAGGGAATTTAGGGCCACAATGTCTAAGTTAGTGTCCTTGAATATTTGCCCCTCATTATCTGTCAATAAGTAGATATTTATATTCTCCTTCAATTATTATCTACAAGCTTCCATGGTTTCTATTTCTACAAATTGTTCACACTAGTTTGCAAATTGGCCTTTTTGGTAGCTGTTTTGTGCTTATAAACACAATCAATATTTATTAGGATCAAATTATAACTAATTGAGTTCATTTGGGTATCTTTTATGTAGGGTTTAGGGTTTTAGAGATTTAATGGTAGGATATATCCAAATTGTGTCTTATATATGCCTTGGATTTGATTTGGACCTTTGCCTTTATACTTTTACATTTTTGATCCCACAAGATATTTCATTTTGTCTTTTTTTGCTTTTGTGGCATATATATGGCATTGGTCTAGACCTTTTTCAACATTTTACATAAAGTCTTTAAGCACTAGCCATTGGTTTTTAAAATACATTATTTTATTTCACACCATTAGATCAAAATCTTGGATTAGCATGAGCTATTGATTATAATTTAGGCCCTTACCTATGATTGGCTCCTTTCTATTCCAAACCTCATGGTTATGACACTTAGAATCTTTGTGTGCCTTATCTTACTTCATATCCTATGTTTTAGATTAAGGTAAAAACAGGTTTTGAAGGGACCCTGAAACCCTGAAACAAAGATAGAAAGATGATGCAATTATGACCATATGCAAAACCTAAAACCTACTACAAAGAAGTATCATAAATAGGTTTTATATGGACCTAAAACCACCGGAAAGACCACAAGTCATAACCCAAGTTTTACATAGACTTGGCTACACCATAGTCAAAAGATAACAAAAAACCAGGAAATAGGACCAGATAACACAACCAACTAGAAGAACCAGGCTATTCTTCTAGTTCCAAAATCATTTTCACTGCTTCCTTACCTTTCACAACAATATCCTGAATGGTAGTAGCCCCCGACATGGCTCCCTCTTGCATAGCTTTCTTTCTTGATCTCTGTCTCATCCTCTTGCTAGGCCCCTCCAAGGATTTGAACTCCTCATTAGCTCTTTTTCCAATATTAATAGCTGTAGCACATATGTTAGATGTAACCTCCTCCATCTTCATTCTGCTCTCCTTGATGAGTTCCCTTAGGTTGTTCTCATAGTCTTTGAGTTTGATGGGGATGTCTCTCATCTATTTTTCCATGTTATTGATTTTGTTCCAAACTGCCTTCTGGTTGTCTTCCATTATTTCCATTTTCATTTTGAGATCCATTATCTCCTTAAACATCCATGAATCAAGTTGGAGGATAGCCTCTGCTTTACAATTAACCCATCTCGTAGGTGTGTGCCTTCCATTGTTCTACCTTTTATCACTCCACTCTTCTGTGTTCTTATTAGGACTGTTCCCACCTTCTTCAATGTGGTCCTCTTTTCCCCTTTGATTCTGCTCCTTAGTTTCAGCTTGAACTCCCAAGTCCATTTCTTGGTTGTCAGCCTAAACTATGTTTTCCCTCTCATTTATCGAAATAGGGTCCTCAACAGGGTCATCCAGGACTTTATCATCCTCAAACACTTGCTGGTTTTCCTCAGAGTCATGTTCACTATTTTCAGACTTCTCCTCTATGTTGACTCCTTCTTTCTCATTCTTCACTTGAACTTCTTCTTCCTCATTGGAACTTGAATTCCTGCTTTCTGTTCCTCCCTCTTCCTCCAAGCTTTCCTCCCCAGACTTATCAATTCTCTCCCACTCTGTATCCTCGTCAACATTCTGATTCTTGACACTAGGGGGCTTGATTTTATCTTTCCCTTTAACAATTTCACTCTTGTTACTCTGTGAATCCTTGTTTTTCCCCAGATAAGGGTTCATAACCATGGCCTTATTCTTGTAATAGCCTTCAATTATCAGAATTAATCCTTCATGCAGAATAGGATGCATTTCCTTCTTCTTGTGAGCAAATAAACTTTGGACCAAAGAGAAACATAGATAAAAGGGAAAGGAAATTCTTACTTTGTGTCTGAAATGGTTTAGGAATACAAAGTGGAATTTGTGGACTCTCTTGCTTCTTCCATCGAGTATGAAGTACTCCCAAATATAGCATAAGACATCCCTCCAAATGCCCTTAATCTGTTCTAGTTTAAAGAAATCCCCATTCTTTTCCAACTTCTGCTCTTCAACGTCCATCTTAGGGAATTTGTAAAAGGCCTCATTTGAAATGCTAGTCTGCTTGGAGAATTTTATTCCTTCTGTAGGCAGCCCCGTAACCTCTGCTATAAATTCCTTTGTTAGATTCACTGTGATGCCATGCAGAGTGACCTTATCATCAATCTAGTTTTTGAAAAAAGTCATTGTAATATGAGGTTTTGAACCATGGAGCCTTTCCATGTAGTTCACAACCTTCCCTTTCTACAAGATTTTCCCGACATCTTGTTCTGCTCCCCACTCTTTGCAAATTTTGGGTTCCTGCTTCCTTGGTTCTCCTTTCCTTTCATGAGCCATGCAGATTTCCTTTGATACCCAATCACTGTAAACTATATAATGATCCCACGTGCTACCAATTTGGTTCAAAGCTCACCTTTTTTTAGGCACATTCAAGATCCACTTCTCATTCTCGAGGGCATTCCTTTTTAATGATTGTAAACCTTTCTCCGCGAAGCCACTCCTCCAACTCATTAGTTTTTTATTACAAGCTAATCTTTCCCTCCTTTGCATGAATTGCATCATGATGAATGAGTGATCTAAGATCCACATTCTTTTTTAATGTTTCCTGCCACCTCACTTTGTGTCTTGTTCAGACTGCATAATTTGCTATCCAATCCGTAACTTCGTTAGCTTCACAATAGGTGTGGGTAATTGTTACTTTTTCAAATATTTTGATTAAAGTTTTCATCTCCATCACCATAGCCTCTATAGTCCATGACAAAAAAAATTTATTGTTTAGAATATTTATGATATTTAAGGAGTCCCCTTCTAGCCATAATTTAGAATATCTCGAATCCACAGCTAGTTTGATGGTTTGAAGGGCAGCAGAAGCTTCAGCAATATGACAATTCGACTTTCCAATGGGGATTGCAACAACATCAATTACATTTCCCATATGGTTTCTCAAGACTCCTCTGCATCCTGCATTCCCCAGATTACCTTTAGCAGCTCCATCAAAGTTCCCTTTAATCCACCCTTGAGGGTGGACATTCCAAGTAACACCTAGTCTAGGATTTTCAGATTTACCATTAGAATTTTTTGTTCTTAAGGGATTATCCACTTGAAAGGTTGGGTTTGGATTCCTTTGCGATGAGAAATTATCCTTAATAGCTCTAATGATGTTCTACCCCACCACCCATCCGGGAAGTTCTTTACTTCTAAAAATTCAGTTATTTCTTTCCTTCCATATTCCCCACCAAATATGGGGAAGAGTTAGTTTCCATAAAAATATAACTTTAGGATTCTTGGAGGGACAATACCAAATTTTAAGAGATAGTTCCACATTTTTGTGGTGAATCCAATAAATACCCCACAGATTGAGGATTTCTTTCCAAACTTGCAGCGTAAAAGAATAGTTCACAAACAAGTGATCTCTATCTTCAAAGCCCTTCTTACAAAGAATACACCTGTTCACAATATATATTCCACTTTTCTGTAAATTGTCCAGAGTCAAGATTTTATTTTGGAGGAGGGTCTAGAAGAAGATTTTGATTTTAGGGATGAGCCCTTTTATCCAGGCCTTTGTCCACAAAGGTTTGTTTCCATTTCCCTTTGAAGTGAAAATGGAAGAAACTTTAAATTGTCCACTAGGCTCATTATGCCAAACAATCTTATCTTCAAGATTAGGGTAGAGAGATATAGCATTTAGGGATAGTTGTATATTCTTGAAATCTTGATCAAGATCAGTAAGGTTCACCCAAGAGTTGTTCTACCAGTATTGGTTAACCATTATTCCCAATCTTTGCTTACATCAGTCTATTGCTTCTTTATATTGGATTTCATCTATCAAAGGTTTTCCTTTTAACCAAACATCCTCCCAAAATTTCACCTTTTTACCATTGCCAACTTTCCAAGAGCTTCCTTCTTCTAAAACTTGTTTAGTACCATGAACTGCCCCCCATATGGCAGATGGATGGGAGACGTCAGGGTAAGAAAAGAAATCAGAGAGGGAATTTGCCTTGAATAAATACTTATGCTTCCATATATTGCTCCATTCTTTGTTTTCCTGATAAACCCTCCATCCCTGCTTGGCTAAGAGAGCTGTGTTCATACTTCTAATTTTCCTTATTCCTAGTCCTCCTTCCCTGATAGGTTTACAAATGTTATCCCATGCAATTAAAGGCATTCTCCTTTTCTCCTCAGTACCTGTCCAAAGAAAGTTTCTCTGAATTTTTTCAATAGCTTCTGCAAATTTGGTGGGAATTCTAAAAAGACTCAAAGCATAAGTGGGTATGCTTTGAAGACTTACTTTGAGGAGGGTAAGCTTTCCTACCTGACTTATAAAATTACCTTTCCATCCCACAAGTTTCTTGCTAAATTTGTTAGTAATTCCTTCCCAAAAAGCTTCAAGAACTTTCATCCCAAGAGGGAGACCCAGGTAAGAGGAGGGGAAAGATCCTATGGAGCATTCAAGGATTTTAGCTATTTTGTTCTATCTATGACTTTGGGTGTTAGTGAAGAACACTACACTTTTGTTCCAGTTAATCAATTGTCCTGAGGCAGCTGAATATAAATTTATAGCTTTCTTCAAAGTTCTTACTTCTATGACTTAAGATTGCCCCATGAAAATAGTATCATCAACAAGTTGACCATGGGAGCATATTAAAGGATGAGAAGAGGGTTTTAGACCCTTAAATAAACCTTTATGGACTAAGTCCCCTATATATCATCCCATACTATCAGCCATAATAATAAACAGAATAGGGGATATAGGATCCCCTTGTCTCAATCCCCTTGACGGTTTAAAGAAGCGAGACGAACTCCCATTTACCAGCACTACAATAGAAGCAGTAGATATCAACTACTTAATAATATCAACAACTCTTTGTTCAAAGCCAAAGGCAATGAGACTATTTGAAAGGAATAACCAGTCCACCCTGTCATATGCTTTAGCAATATCAACTTTCATTATGAACCCCTCATTGTTAGAGCTGAACAACGAATGAATATTCTCATGAGCAGTAATTATAGAATTGAGGATTTGTCTTCCTGAGATGAATCCATTTTGCTGATCAGAAATAATCAAAGGGATCACTTGAATTAGTCTGGATGTAAAAACTTTGGATATAATCTTATAGAAAGAATTGCATAGACTAATCGGTCTAAACTGATCAGGAGAGTCAGCTCTAATCTTTTTTGGAATCAGACACAGAAAAGTGGCATTAACTTCCTTAAGCATCTGTTTGGCTCCAAATAATTCCTTCACCACATTACTTACATCTTTGCCAACAAGTTTCCATAGCTTTTGAAAAAAGAACATGGGAAATCCATCTGGTCCAGGTGCTTTATCTCCTCCTAAAGAACTAACTGCTTTGAAGATTTCCTCCTCCTTAGGTATTGAGCATAGCATTTTATTCTGCTCCTTTGAGACCAAAGAAGGAACCACATGTAGGATATCATCCTGACTATCCAAATTGATATTTATATCAGCCTTCATCAGGGAGGAGAAAAAGGAAAGCATTTCCTCCTTTATTTCCTTTTCCTCTGACATCTTTTGATCTCCTTTTTTCAAGTATTGTATTTGAGTTTTATCTCTGTGTTTCAGAGTGGAGAGATGGAAAAACTTTGTATTTTTATCTCCTTCTTTCAACCATAACACCCTAGATCTTTGTCTCCAATAGATTTCTTCCTTAGTTATAAGATCTTGATATTGAACCAATTGTTCCCTTTCTTCTGTAAGGAGGTCTGAGGTGTATCCGTTTTGCTGAATTTTTTCCTAAATTCTACTAATTTCCTCCTTGATAGTATTCTTTTTCTCAAAGATATTTCCAAAACAATCCTTATTCCATTTCTTAACTTCCTTTTTAACGTTTTTGAGCCTGGATGCAACTCTAAAGAGGGCAGTCCCCTCAATAGGTATATTCCACCACTCTTCCATTTTACTTTCAAACTATGGGTGCTGCATCCACATCTTTTCAAATCTAAAAGGATGATTCTTTTTCTAGTTCATTTTGACCACTGTGAAGAGAAGAGGATAATGATCCGAGCCTATTCTATGGCATGCTTCCAACTTACATATGTATTCTTTTGTCCAGTCTGGAGAGATGAGAGCCCTATCAAGCTTGGCCTGTATACAATCATTACCAATTCTCTTATTACTCCATGTAAACTAAATTCCCTAAAGCTCCATATCCATTAGTCCTTCTTTATTTATAAACTCCATGAGATCAATTCTCCCTTCCAGTTGAATAGTATTACACCCCTTTTTCTCATGTTCATAGAGGGGAACATTAAAATCTCCCATTATAATCCATCGTCCACAATAATCTTTGCTTTGAAATTTGAGATAGTCTCCCAGACCTTTTTCCTTTGGATCTTGACATCGGGGGCATAGATATTTACAACATACCAACTTTCCTTTTGATCAACACTAGTAATTTTTACAACCATAAGGTTTTTACTTTCCGTCAAAATAGAACCAGAATAATGATTCTTCTCCCATAACATCATGGTGCCCCCTGAAGCACCTTCAGAACTACTAGCCTTGATAGAATAATTTTTAAAGTCTTTGATCTATTCTGCTTTCTCTTTACTCATCTTAGTTTCTTGGAGCAAAAGGAAATCCGGATTTTGATCTCTGGCAAAATTCCTAACTATATCTACTTTGTTTATGCTATTTAACCCCCTAATATTCCAACTTAATATTTTCATTACTTTTTTTATTTTGGACAAATTACGACAAAATTGTATGCCTACCATCTGCAATATTCTGTTTGCTTTCCATCTCTCTATTCTTCTTTGCAGATTTTTTCTTAGGTTTATCTAGAGAGCCAACATCTGGTTTTATCTTGGATTTCGGATCGGTTCCTCTTCCTTCTTTTTGCCTAGGAAGACCATTAGATTTCACCTTGACACTTCTCATCTCTATATTCTTTATATTGTTCTTTTTCTCATCTTTTTTCTTTTGGTCTTTTGAGTTTTTTCCTGCCTCTTTCTTTTCTTCTGCAGATGGGGCCTCTTCCACAGGAATGTTGTTATCATCCTTAAATGACACCTGCTTCTCCCCCAGCTGGGTATCACACATCTCTCCTTCTTCTAAAATTTTTCCCCCTTCAGGCATCACTTCTCCTTCCTCTAACCCATCGTTATCCTTTACCTCATTAAATTGATTTTCTAAACTTTGGGTAACAACGATTTGGTTTAAAAGATTTGTCTTTTCCTCTATTAAATGTTTTGATTTTTTATTCTCTAAGTTCATCCCCTGTTCTTCATTCTGGGGACTATATTTTTTTAAATGAGGCTCTTTATCTCCTATTAAATTTAGGATGTCATCCTCTTCAGTTGCAGAAACTTTATCCTCTTCTGTGCATGGGTCTGCTAAAACTTCTTGATTCTTTCCTATCTTTCGATAGTCCTCTTTTATCTTCCATATTTTCTTTTGTTGAATCTTAATATTTTTCCCTTCCTGGACATTTCTAGGATGTGTTCTACCTCTATTGGGGAAATTCTTGACCCAATGCCCCTATTTCTTGCACACATAATAGGAGTTTGGCAAATCTTCAAAGACAATCTCTTGGGTTTTCTTACCAAGCTTTGAAAATAATTCCAATTTTTTTGGGAGATGGTTCAAGTCTGCCACTTTAACATAAATTTTGGCACTTTGGAGTTTAGTTCTTGAATCCATGGCATTATCCACTACCACTAACTCACCAAATGAACTAGCTATTCCGTTAAAAATATCCTCATGCCAGAATTCTAAGGGAAGACCAGGAAGTCTAGCCCATATAGGGGTAGTTAAGAAAAAAGAATCTGATAAATCCATATCTGGTTCCCATTTTTTGATTGTAAGAGAGCATTTTCCAAAAGACCAAGGCCCTTCACTAAGAACCATATTCAAATCTTCCTTACAGTTGAAAATAAAAGAGAAGAAACCATTCACCATTGGTGCAATGTCAACGTCTCCACGTATAGTCCATTTCTTTTTTATCATATTTTTGAGTGATTCTATATTTGGTCTAGCTCCTAGAAACTTACCCACTAGAGTGAGTTCCATAGATGACACTAAGAAATCAAGTAAAGGATCTGGGATAAAAACTTGAAACTCACCTTTCTTCCAGCATGATTTAGATGTCACCAGTGGAAAAAGGGATTTCCCAATTCATTTTTTCCCAAACAATAATGACCAGGTCCTTTGTTCAAGGGCCCCTATCTATCTTTCAGAATTCTTTTCCTTTTTATATTCAACATTATCTTTCACTTTCTCCGTGTACTGTTCTAACACACTAATCAATGGGGGATTTTCGACCCCACTAGAGGGCTCATAAACAAGTGAATCCCTTTCTTTGTCAGCGTCAATCAATAATCCTGGCCCTCCATATTTTCCTTCTTCCTCTGTTGTTCCCCCAGGGTTTGTCCCTCCTACCAGATTCTCCTCGATTCTTTTCCCGCTCATTTCGGATTCAAAAAACTTTAAAAAACTATTTTTAGAGGGGAGTACTTCATATCCTATGTTAGTCCTTTGTTGAATGAGCATTTGTCATGTGATGAGCTCATGGGTCTTTGAAAAGTCATGAATGCATTTGCACCATTAGATCATCCTCCAGTGACAAAGCATGAACTGTTAGATCATCTTATTAGCTCTACCTTGAATCTATTTTCACCATGCATCAATATCATAGGCTCTCATGATTCTATTAAAAATCCCACAATATCTTTGCATCATTGGATCATCTTCCAATGATGAAGCATAAACCATTGACCTATAGAGATGTCTAAACTTTAAGTTAGCACATCATTAAAGTGGGACTTAGGCTTAATTTCCTTAGGCTAAGGTTTGATACATGTTTATTTAAGCATGAAGTAAACTTTAGGCTAAGGTATTTATGTCTAAGCTTTTTGAATTATATAAAGGGGATCATGGCTAAATTTTCTAGGCCAACATTTACATTGTGTTTAATAAACATAATGTATGCATTGGTCTAAAATATTTATGCCAAGGCCTTATAAAATATTCTCAAAGGGATCAACATGATATATTGGCCTAACATTAAATAGGTTTTTAATGTATTAACAAACATATGAAAACCTTTGTTTATATGTATTCATCCTAAGTTCTACGTTTTCAAAGACCTTTTTAAAATGAGACTTAGCATAAGTCTTTAGCATAAGGTTCACATCATTTAAACAACATGTAATGGGGACCTTAGGATATAGATTTAGGCTAAATCCATTTTGCATATACTTAGACCATAATACCATTTTAGTCTTTGTAGATTAAAGATTTCTAATGTTTGAGCATGTTTCAAGCACTTCCCTTAGTTTGTAAAGCATTTTTTGAGCCTTCTAACAAGATTTTGGAGTGTATTTTGATCTAAGCATAATAATTTATTAGCTTAAATTTGATGGTATCATGGATGTCAAATATGTCCTTGTAGGCATCAAATGATGGTTGTATGAACGTCAATCTTAAGCTAATGAAGCTTTTAATTTAATGGGCTTAAATTTGATAGTCACACAGACATCAAATACATTCTTGTGAAAATCAAATAATAGTCACATGATCATCAATTTTAATCTCATCAAATTATTATGACCCAATGTGAGAGTGTCAATTGGCACCTCTGTAGGGATTCTTAGGATCTTAGAAATAATTTGCTTCATCGAATCAAAATTAGTGACAAAGAAACAGTTGTAAGATCATGATCTGAGAGCTTGCTTGTGATTGATTGCTTTGTTAGGTAGGCCCCTTTTCTTTTAATCATTGAATGTAAGGATGCCACATGTCAATCATTTGAGCCTTATATAATCCTTTAACCTTTCAACTATGCCTTGCTCCATCTGCTTAGGTCTTCATGATGAAGTAAGAACCATGGATCATGATCCAAAGGATTGAATGTGATTGGTCCAAGGGGGTATGTGTGGGGGTCTACTAAGATTTCCTTACACCATCCAATCAGAAGGTAGTGAGGAAGCATGAATAATTAGACCATCCAAGATGCATGCTATTTAAGTCAAAACTCAATATTTCCTCACTCTAGTAGATCAAATATCATGATAAAGTGAGGTTCGTTATATCCTACAAGATGTAAGGAATTTAAGTTAGGACCATAATGATATAAAAGACTTAGGCTAAGGTGTTAAGACTGAGGTCCTGATTATATTAATAAATATGTTAGGGCCTTAGGATTAAAACCTTAGGCTAACGTATAAATCAAGGGACCAAACTAACATAAAAGTGGACTCAAGGAAATGGTACTTAAGCTAAGACATTAAGACTAAGGTCGTGTTAGTACTAATAAATACAATGGGGCCTTAGGGTTAAAACCTGAGGCTAATATAGGAAATATTAAAAGGACCTGGTAGAATGAATATTATCTAGGCACATAAGGAACTTTAAAGGGGGAAATAACAAAGGGGACCAAGCATTTTACGCTAATTTTTAGTCATGTTTAAAAACATGACTAAGATTAAAACATGAACTTTATACTTAGGTCCAAAATGGATTTTTAAAACGTTCTCATCAATTGGTCTCCACCATTATTCAGATTTGAACTAAGGGTTTCTCAAAGGTTTTGTAACATGAATTTATCAGGAAAAAACACCATGGAACCTGTAACTTAAAAACCATTTATTATCACTATTTGATAAAATTAAAGCAAAACATAACTAAGATTAATTTTGATAAATTGGATGATCTTCAAATTCTACAAATGAACTTAACATGCCAATTTTTTATGTTTAATCTGAGGGTTTCTCAAGGGTCCCAATTTTTAAAAATGGGGGTATGTTGGCCCAAACACATCACAATAGTAAACAATACATTCACATATTCAACTAGAAAATACTTAGCTAGTTATGAAAATAGGATGCAAGTCTCAGGGTAATACATTTAATTTGTAAACACATATTAGGATAAGCCAATTTGAGGTAAATTTTGGAAGTTACTTATGATCTTCATATTTACCATAACCCTCAAGGTTACACTTCAATTTTTATTTTAATTTTCACATAGTAGCTAAGACAAATTGCAATAGAGGGAACATGACAACATGTACTTAACAAGGTTTCAATACACATAGTTTTTCTAATTTTGGGGTAATAATAATTTGTCAAAAAATACCTCCTTCCATATTGGTTTCTACCATTAATGATCCTTAATGCATTAATTATAATTAAATTAATTATATGTTCACATAATAGAATATTATATCATATAAATAAGAGCAAAATATATAGCTCCACAACAATAATTAGCAGAAGAGTAGAATTCTTGATAAATATAATTGACCCACTTCAAGGGGAAACCTCCAAAATAATGGAATGAGCGTATAATTCACAATATGATGATCAAATACTAACCACTACCTCATATGTATACTCTACTTATCCATGGTTATTCCATAGGCTAAGTGTACTAAGAACATAGAGAAATGTGGTAAGATAATATAAATGGTATGTAAGACACAAGTCAACCTCACATATCTCTATCCATGCCATAGGTTAAGGTCTTAGCATGCCTCTCCCCTTAAACATTGAATGTTTTTGTACAAATTCTTCATCCTCCCATGTTGCATCTTCATAATGTAAATTTTTCCATTTGATCAAATACTCCTTAATCACTCTAGTCTGTAATTTCCTAGTGTGCATTTGAAGGACATCTTTAAGATCTAGAATAACCATACCTTCCTCTTCTAATTTAGGTAAATTAGTTTGAGTATAAAATCTATGTATAATTACCTTCTTTAGGTAAGATACATAGAATAATGAATGTATTTTAGTGGACTGGGGGAGTTTCATCTTGTAAGCCACACTACCACTTTTATGCATGATTTTATAAAGAGCATAATAATTAGGAGACATGTTATCATTTTACTATTTCTTCAAAGACATCTAATTTTATGGTTGTAGTCATAAAAAGACCCAATCACTTATGTCAAAATTCTACTCATTAATGTGTTTATTTGCTTATTTCTTCATTTGATTCTATGCCATGGATAAAATTTCTCATAAACTAGTAACACCTATTGATGGTGAATGTGTTCCTTAATAGATATAACCTTGGGATGGACCTTCATGATTGAAGTGATATATGCGGGGTGATATCTATAAAAGGCTAAAAAAGGAGCAATTTTGATGAACTTTGAACATACGTATTATACCACCATTTAACAAGTACTAGCCAACGAACCCATTTATCCTAATTGTCAGAAGCAAAATAATGAAGGTAACCTTATAGACATTTTTTTATTACCTCTATTTTTCCATCATATTAAGGATGATAGGATGAGAAATGAGTTAATTGAGTTCCCAAACATGCAAATAATTCAATCTAAAAATTACTATTAAATATGGGATCTCGATCACTTACAATGATCTTTGGATTATTATGCAATTTTTTAATTGTATTAAGATAAGTAGAAGCTATTATACTAGAAAAAAATGGATGTGATAAGGAAAAAAAATGAGAATACTTGTTAAGTCGATCCACAACTACCATGATAACATTTTTACCCTCAGACTATAGTAACATAGTAATGAAATCCATGCAAACCTCCTCCCAATGTTGGCTAGGGATGGATAAAGGCTGAAAAATATCTAGGGTCTTAATGGTTTCACCTTTGTTTTATTTACATACCATGTATTTAACCACATATTTTTAGACATACACCTTACATTCTTCCCAAAATAAATCTTGATTGATTCTATTATATGTTTTCAAAAATCTTGACTGACCCCCTATTAGAGATGTTTGAAGTTTCTGAAGGATCTTGTGATTGAGGAGATAATTCTTACATAGGTTTAATATATCTTTATACCTTAATACATTCATCTTCCATGTATTTTTTTCAAATACACTAGAACCCTATTGAATATTTTGAATTAAATCATTGGTATCAATGTCATTATCCCATTCTAATCTTGCTTCCTCTATCCAATCCTCCTACTTAATGGTCATTATGTATTAAAAATGCCTCAACTAATTCATCCCTCTAGGATAGTGCATATACCAAAACATTCTCTTTTATTTTTATATAATATTTAAAAATCATAGCCTATAATTTTAGTCACCCATTTTTTTTGTTATTTATAATATAATCATTGTTTCAAAAAATATTTGAAGCTATCATGATCAGTCTTTACCTAAAAATGATGACCCATCCAAAAAGGTCTCCATTGTTTAATTGCATGAAAAATAGCCATCATCTCTTTCTCATATATTGGATTGAGCCTATTGTTTCTATTCAGTTGATGACTATCAAATTTAATAGTTATACCTTATTTCATGAGTATAAATCCCATGATATATCCTGATGCATCACATTCTAAGACAATTTTTTTAAAGAAAAATCAGGAGTAGCAAAAAATGGAGTGGTGCACATAACCATTTTCAACTATTCAAATTCCTTGGCGGCTTTATAAATCCAATGGAAAAATCTTTCTTCAACAAATATGTGAGTGAGGTTGAGATGTTACCATAAGTTTTGACAAACTTGTGATAATAACTAGTTAACCCCATAAATCCCTAGAAGTTTTTGAGGGTCTTGTCAAATTTTCACTCCATCATCACTTGGATATTTTTAGGATAAAATTTCAATCCATGTGAAAAATATTACCCAAGTAATCCACATCTTATATTCTAAAATCATATTTATAAGGTTTGGCATAAATTTTATGTTGTTCCAAAATTGAGAGCACTTATTTCACATGCTTCAAATGGTCTTCCCAAATATTGTTGTAAATGAGGATGTCATTGAAAAACACTAAACCAAATTTTCTCAAAAATGACCTGAAAATAATATTAATTAAAATTTTAAATGTAGATGGTACATATATGAGGCCAAAAGTCATGACCATAAACTCATATGGACTTCATTCTAAAATTTGTTCTAGGTATATCCTCTTCATAGATTCAAATCTGATGATATCTAGAAAAAATATCTAACTTGATAAAATAAAAAAACACCATGAAATTAATCTAGTAAATAATCAATTAATAAAATAAGGAACTTATCTTTGATGGTGTACTTGTTGAGTTTTCTATAATTTGGGCACATCCTCCAAGTGTCATCATTCTTTCACACCCTGACCACTAGAGAAACTTATTCACTTTGGCAATGTTGGATGATTCTTACCTCCAACATATCATATACCATATCTTCAATTTAATTCTTATAGGAATAGGGATACCTATAGGGTCTAATGTTGGGTGGTGTACTTATTGGAAGTAGTTTGATGGCTTGATCATGCACTCAGATTGGTGGAAGTCCTTTTGGCATGTCAGTAAAAATAATAGAATGGTCATCCAACCTAATTTAATGATGATGCATAGATTCCTCGGTTGAACTTTATGGAAAACAAGTGCACCATAAATACTTCATCACCTTTTTTGAGAATATTTTTAGTATGATGGGAACTAACCAGTTGTGGAGATTCAACTTGTAGTCCACAAGTTTGATTGTCCTTCATTTTGAATTAAAGAACATGAAGAGTCCTTGGAAATTTATCTCTATAATTCCCAAAGTAGTGAGCCATTGCACTCCTAAAATAATGTCAGCTCCTCCCATGGGAATAAAAAACATAGGATAATTTAATATGTAGTCTCCCATAACAAGCTTAATATTATGGCATTTTCCCAAATAATTTATGGTACCACCATCTACAATCATGACCTAAAATTTTAGAACTGGGTAAATGAAATAGTTTAAATGAGTAGCCAACTTATTGTTAATGAAGTTATGCATATTCCTAGAGTTAATAAACACACTCACCTTATGTTTCTTAAGTAACCCCACCACCTTAAGAGTTTGAGGAGTAATAATACTTAAAAGTGCATGATAAGAAATAGTAGGTTAAGAATATTCAGATTCATCCTTGTGTTCATCCAAACTTGCACTGGAGGTTTCATCATCTTCATCATCCTCATTGGCTCCTTCAATTTAAAACAACTTATTTTTAGCACAATAATGTCCTTTGATCCATTTTTTATCACAACCAAAACATAAACCTTTTGTGTGCTTCTCTTTTATTTTCTAAGGAGTAAATCCGATAAGTTATGGAATGGATGGTGCTGGGAAAGTGTGTTCATAGACATTAGTGAAAGGTATTCATTTGAGTAGTTATTTTTACTTTTTCATGCATGATATTGGGATGGATTTAGATACTAAACTAGGACTAAATATGTGAACCTCCAATTAGATGTTATATTTGATGCCACCCAAAAATAGGTTAGTGACATTTTACTTAGTGATGTTCACTACACATTAGGAGATATTCTAAAATTGATGAATATAATACTTTAAATTCTTAGTTTGGTGTAATTTGGCTAGATGATTGAAGTAATTTTCTAAGACATTGTTTTGATAGTGGAGTTGCAGCTCTTCAGAATATAAAGACCAAGAAATAGGGAGACCCTTCTTTTTAATTTGAGCACACAACCATCGATACCAAATGAAATTATCAAGTTATAGAAACAAAGAGGCCATAACCAAATTTTGTGAACATGGATTATAATGTAGATCAAAATAAATTTTCAATT
Source organism: Torreya grandis (assembly GCA_037957365.1). NCBI lineage: Eukaryota > Viridiplantae > Streptophyta > Pinopsida > Cupressales > Taxaceae > Torreya > Torreya grandis. The sequence goes on along the minus strand of JARHVA010003098.1, from coordinate 1,023,199 downwards.
TGAGTGATCCATATGAGTGGATCATTACCTCAAACTTGCACAAGTCCACTTTTAGAAACATTAGATTTAGACCTATATTGGCAATATGATTTTTTGGAGGAGAACCAAACTAGAGTGGTGGAGGGTTATTATACAAATACTAAGCTATAAAGTTGGATAATTTCCTAGTTAATTGTTGAAATTGATCTCGTAATCCATTCAAGTCCCATTTTAGATGTCCTTTTCAACTGCATCAAGATCATCTTTCCACACCATGCCATGTAACTCTGACTAAAGTTGTTGAACCCTATCTAACATGCATGGATCAAAAGTTATAGACTTCATGTTGTCCCTCTGATGAGTTTTAAGAGTTTCTTTCCCTTTCCTACATCCACGAGTGTTAAGACCAACCATGCACAAACTCAAGTAGGGTTTTATCCCCCAAAAAAGAGTATCAATAGATGAAAGAATCATGATCACCTCACCAAAGTAAATATAATGACCACTAATATGCATAAGGGTGAAATTTTCTCGACAAAAAAGTGTACTAGAAGAATATACCATTGTAATCATCTTGTAGAGATGAATCTAATGATTGATAATTTGTACAAGGTTAAAATTTTTCTAAATTTTTTATTATTGTGTTTTAAAAAAAAAACTTCAAATAATATCATAGTGATGGAAAAATTAAATTCTTCCTAGATCACAAGTTTTTTTTTCAATCCTTCAGCCTAAAGGAGATGCATAACATTAGATATTAAAAACATAATTGCTACATAAACTTATCCAAATCAAATATCTAATATCACTTATAATAAAATTACTTAGATGTTTGCATAATAGAATATTATATCATAGAAATAAGATCATAATATATAAATCCAAGACAATAATTGATAGAATATCAAAATGCTTGATAAATATAACTAAGCCACTTCAAGGGGGAAACCTCTAAAATAATGTAACGAGAGCAAAATTCACACTATGATGATTAAATACTAACCACTACCTCATATATATAATCTACTTAGCCATGGTTATTCCATAAGCTAACCTTATTAAGAACATAAAGGGATGTGACAAGATAATATAAGGGGTATGTAGTCCATAATTCATCCACACATATATCTAGACATGTCATACCTTAAGGGCCCAGTAGTTTTTAAGTTAGTTGAAATAATTAATATAAGTAGGTGGTAGTGTATCTATATAAACACATCCCCACACTCGATATAAGAGAGTTGGGTATATTTGGATTTGGGTATTTTAGAGAGATAAATATATAGAGTTTGATCTAAAATATATGTCATAATGCATCTCATTTTATATTGGTGTAATTCATAATTTTGTTGAATTGTCTCTAATAAGACTATCAGTGTGTGAAATTTATATATTCATCATTTGAAATAAACAAAATAACATTTTTTTATTACATTTAATTGTATTATTATTTTTTTATAATATTTCAATTTAGTCTATTAATTGTGTTATTTTATGGGATTTTTGTATAAATCCATCTTAAATTTTATCCCCTAACATTGATTGTGTCAATCAGTATTAGAACAAAGTTATCCTTGTGGAGAGAGTAAGTGAGTCTAGTCTATTTTCCACTTCTAAAAGTGTGGGTGTGAAGCAATGAATACATCTTACAATTGGAAGAGTGATGGGTAGAAGGTGTTGAGTTGTTTTTTATTTCAATGAAAATAAATGAAACATAGAGGAGGTTCTTTTATAAGATTACCATGAGCACCCATAGTGCCAAGATTTTTAGACTTGGTTGAGTTGATAATAGGACTTAAAGCCTTCTTAGAGGTTATGTAGACCACATAACTTAGGGTATTTAAAATGGATGATGAGATTAATGATGAGGTTATAGAATAAGCACTCAAGATCTAGGTAGAAGAAAATTTTGTTGATGAGCTAGATGATAGATTCTTTTATTCGATTGTGAGAATGAGAAGAAGATTAAGTTGGACACACATAAATATTTAGGGTGTTTCATTTATAAGTAACTCATTAACTACATCACTAAGTTTTATTAATATTTTTATTATGAGAGTATAACATATCCAAAGAAAGTGAAGTTCACAAGTATAAATTTAAATATGTATGCCTACTTATGGTGTAAGTTTGTGGAAATAGAGCACATTAGAGAGGTTATATAAATAATCAAATATTTGGCATAATGATGCAGAGACCTTATTTATTCTCTACTCTTCCCTTGACTCTGATACTAAAAATCATCAATTCTTTCAAAGCAACATTATCAAACTTCTCTTACTTGTCAACTCTCTCTCTCTCTCTCTCTCTCTCTCTCTCTCTCTCTCTCTCTCTCTCTCTCTCTCTCTCTCTCTCTCTCTCTCTCTCTCTCTCTCTCTCTCTCTCTCTCTCTCTCTCTCTCTCTCTCTCTCTAGGTTTGACATCAATTTCTTGTTTGATGCTATTAAATATGACTTCTCATGTTATCTCTAACTACCTTAATATCTTTCATACATCTTACTCTCCATTCATCTCCTCATTCCATCCATTCTTTATCTCCCTTTCATGCTATCTCACACACTATCCTTCAAGATGATATAAGCTTCTCAAAATCCAACCACCTCAATATCTCTAGCTTGATTCTTGAATAATTATTCATTCCATACATAATATTCCTTGGGATATATGAATTCTTGAATTTCAATTCAAATACTCACTCTTTTCTTAATACTCCTTATGCAACTCTACTCTTTTTTACATTATCCTTGTAGCCTTTTTTTAAAATATTTTGACTTGTACTGACTAGTACTATTGAGTACTGAGAAAATAGAACCATATTTTTACACCCTTTATCACCTTATATCTATTTATGAATTTTAATTTATGAACTCACCTCTTAGGTACCTTTTCTAACACTTCCTCAAACCCAATTAGGTCTCTTTGCTTCCTCTTAGCACACAGTCACTTATAGGTGTATGTACGGAGGTCATACAAGTTTTTAACCTTTAAAATATCTTGCTTCATGCTAAAACCCATTAAAATACCAAATTTCATCTAATTTCACTAGTTACACGTTTGTTATTCCACTTTGTAGTTTTTGGCCCTAAACTCGAGAGGGTTTGAAATGGGTTTAAAGGACCCTGATGACACTTTCAAAACTTTAAAAGACCTACATAAGGTATATCTCACTTATTTAAAAATTTTAAAAAATTTAAGTTCCTTTTCATAACCTCTCACTATGTTTAAATCAAGAATCTCATAGTACTCTATTCACACAGTGTACTTGTGTACAAACTAAATAGGGTTAAATGTATGTTTAACTTATCAAAGGTTAGTGAAACACTCCTAAAATTTTATTTCCACCATATTAACTCTCTAAACTATCTCCATACAATCACACCCCCTATACAATCCATTTCTCATTCTTCAAACATGTTTCTTGTCATAGTCACTTCTAAATAGAGCATATACACAAACTGGTTCCTAAATCTTGTCCTTATTAGGTTAAAAACATGGATATACATGTTACTTAATACCTCACATAAATATTTTTCTATCTCTAAAATTCACCTTGACATGCTACATAGTTTTATTCTTTATTAACTTGTAGACTTTAATGAATATATATAGGAAATTTGACACAGTCATGCAAACACCTACCTTTTTTACTTTCATTACAAACACTATTTCAAAGGTTATAGGGATTCCAATACATTAAATTTCACTCACCAAAAATATCAACATGAATAAAAATAATAGTCTCCTTTAATCATTCAACTTTATTGATTTCATTCATTTACATTGTCTATACTTCCACCATGGATAGAGTAGAAGGTTCTTTACACTTTCTCACTTATTTATCCTCTCCTCCATATCTCTACCTCTTATAACCTTATAACTAAATCTCCCTAAAATTATACCTCCTTTATAAATAACTCCTCTATGAATCTATCACCTACTCTGCATATTAAAACTTTTTGCATACATAAGAAACTACCTTCCTAACAACTACCTCTCTTGAAAACTACCTTCATATGGATATTGCATTCATATTTCTTATTTTTTATCATTTTCATCATTGCATGTATGTAAAACACCTTTATATACTCACCTATACCCATACATGACCTTATACCAACATTTGATTTCCTACTACATCACAAAACTCCTTCTAAAGCTAAGAACATCATTTAAAATTTCAAATTAAAGTTTTGGTAAGAAACTCTCCCAAGCCAAAGAACACCTACCATAAGAACACATAATGAATATATCACCCTCATTGGACCCATATAGGACTTATAACACTAAATTAAACCAAAATGACAACAAAACACACTGAGATATACTGACTTGCTTGATGCTCCTGCATCATACTTCTGGGCAAGAAAGAAATTTAACTCAAATGGACTAATGTACTTTTATTCCTTTTCTTCTAGTTTATGCTCCTTGGATCATCCTCCTTTTTTTATTTTATTTCATAATTTAATTACTCATCTTATTTTATCTCTTGATTTCTTCTATCATAGACAATTCTACCTTCTTGCTTCCACTACTTGCTTGATTCAACTAGGAATTGTTGTAGACTTATACTCTACTCTTTTCCTCTATCATATGGGTTATGTATGCCCCAAATAAATATTACCGCACTTGTATTCTCACCTGCACTTGTTATCACCTTCATGCTTGTAATAAAAAATAAATAAATTTATTACCTAAATGCTTCAATATGCTACACTACTACCATCAATATTTCTTCTTTATGTTATTTGTCCTTCATCTTGTGGACCTCATCTACTACAACTTGTACTTTCTCTTCATTCACCATCAACTCACCATGCAATCCTCTTTCTAAGGTTGTTAATTCTATCTCTTATTTCTCTTGACTATCATAAACAAATGTGTAATCAGATTTATTACCTTGGTTAATCAATTGCATTTCATTTTCCAAGCCTTCAATGAGGCATTCAAACTAGTCTTCTTCTTCTTTATCCTTACAATCACCTAGTTGGCTACAACTATCTTCCTTTCCCTCATTCAAGCCTTCCTCATCCTTCCCAAGATATTATTAATTCACATCTTCTTTGTCACTTTACTTCTTTGATCCTAAATGATGCAGAGACCTCTTTCATTCTTTTCTCTTCTCTTTACTCTAATACCTAAAATCAACAATTCTTGTAAAGCAACATTCTCAACCTTATCTTATTTGTTAACTCTCTCTCTATATATATCTCTATCTCAAGGTTTAACATCATTTTATTATTTTATACTAATAACTATGAATTCTCATAGTCTCTCTAATTGCCTTAATATCTTTCATACATATTACTCTCCATTCATCTCCTCATTCCATTCATTCTCTGTCTCCCTTTCATGATATCTCACACACTAGCCTTCAAGACGCTATAAGCTTCTCAAAATCCAACCACCTCAATATCTCTACCTTAATTATTTACCAATTTATCATTCCATACATAATATTCCTTGGACATATATGACTTCTAGGAGTTTAATTGAAATACTCACCCTTTCCTTAAGACTCCTTATGCAACTCTGCTCATTTTTGCATTGTCCTTGTAGCCTTTTTTAGATTTTTTGACTTATATAGACTATTAATATTAATTAATAATAAAATAGAACCATTTTTTGACACCCTCTATCACCTTCTATCTCTCTATGAAGTTTCATTTACCAAATCCCCTCCTAGGTACCTTTTCTAACACTTACTCAGATCTAATTAGGTCTCTTTACTTTCTCTTAGTACACAATCATTTATAGGTGTATGTATGGAGGTTTTACAAGTTTTTAACCTTAAAAATATATTAATTCATGCTAAAACCCATAAAAATACTAAATTTTATCCAATTTCACTAATTATATCAGTTTTTATACCACTTTGTAGTTTTTTCCCTAAACTAGGGTTTCTGAGTTTGTAATATATTGAGAGGGTTCCAAATGGGTTTAAAGAATCATGTTGACACTTTTAAAATTTAAAAATACCTAGATAAGTTATGTCTCACTTAGTTATAACTTTTCCAAACTTTAATTTCCTTTGTACAACCTCTCACCATGTTTAAATCATGAATCTCATAGTACTCTGTTCACACAATCTGCCTATTTACAAACTAAATAATGTTAAATGTATGTTTAACTTACCATAAGTAATTAAACCACTCCCAAAAGTTTATTTCTACCATATTAACTCTCTACACTATCTTCATACTATCATAATCCCTATACAATCTATTCTTCATTCTTCAAATAGGTTATTATCACAACCACTTTTAAACAAAGCATATACACAGACTGGTTCTTGAATCTTATTCTTATTGGGTAAAATGTTAAGCACGGGATATAATAAGAGGGAGGTGAATCAGTATATCATATATCTTATAAAATTTTCTTTTAATGAAATTCCACTTAATCAAACATTCAATAAATGTAATAAAACTCAAACATTAAACACCACACAAGATAGAGAGAGACACTAGATATAACGTGGAAACCCAATGTGGGAAAAACCATAGAGAATAATCTCAAGTATATGAATGAGCACCAACCCAAAAAATATTTTCAAGCACCAACTTACAAGAACACCAACCCCTTTGCTAAGCACCAGCCCAGCAACTATTCATGAGCACTAACCCATAGGAGCACCAACCCCTTTGCCGAGCACCAACCCAACAACAATTCATGAGAACCAACCCATAGGAGCACCAAACCCTTTGCCGAGCACCAACCTAGCAAATATTCATGAGCACCAACCCATAGGAACACCAACCCCTTTGCCGAGCACCAACCCAGCAACAATTCATGAGCACCAACCCACAAGAGCACTAACCCCTTTGTCAAGCACCGACCCAGAAACTATTCATGAGCACCAACCCACAAGAGCACCAACCCCTTTTCTGAGCACCAACCCATAGGATCACCAATCCCTTTGCCAAGCACCAACCCAACAACTATTCATGAGCACTAACCCACATGAGCACCAACCCCTTTATGTATACCACACAACTATCTCTCAATGTTGTTATCTCAACAAATTACAGTTCATTACAACATCTCTTTCCTCTCTCTCACTTTTGCTCTTCTAAGCTAGATATAACAAATACAAATCATATTCTTCTCTCTCAAATTCTCTTCTAATCTAGATATTACAATATCAAATCAACCTCTCTCACACCTATTACAAATGGCTTCTCAAGCCTTTATTTATAGCTTTCCAAATGACCTTTGGCCTTCCCCCTTTGTGACCCTTCAATCCTCATGAAAAATGGCACCAAAATTGTATGACCCTTCATATCCTTGCCTTAGAAAAGTCATGTGGCGACCCTTCATGAGCAAAAATGTCCTTCCCTCTTTTGTCCTTATCTTGGTGACTTTTCATATTCCTCAAAGTGTCCCTTCATGAGAAATTGTACCCTTCCTCTTTTGTCTTCACTTGGTGACTCTTTGAATTCCCCAAGATGACTCTTCATGGTAAAATGCATCTCATCCTTCTTTTATCTTTACCCCATAACTCTTTGACTTCTCCATGGGCCCTTCTTTTGTCTCATATGCAACCAAAAATATATTCGTTAATATTAAATAAATATTAACTCACATTAGCCAAGATATAACTATTAAAAACATCATTAAATGCAATGGGGCCTATATCACCAATAATGCTAGACCTTTGACATCAATTAAAATATTTCCAACATAAAAAACATAGATATATATGTGCATTAATACCACACACAAATATGTTTATATATCTACAATTCACCTTGACACACTAGGTAGTTTCATTTTTTATTAACATGTAGTCTCTAATGAACATATACAAAAAATTAAACACAATCATGTAGACACTTAGCTTTATAATTTCATTAAAAATATTGTTTAAAAGGTTATAGGGATTCTAATACATCAAATTAAAGTAACTAAAAATATCAACATGAATAAATATAAGAATCTCCTTCAATCATTCAACTTTATTGATTTCATTTATTTACATTGTCTATAATGCCACCATGGATAAAATACATGGTTATTTACACTTTTTCACTTATTTATCCTCTCCTCCATACTTCTGCCTCCTCTAGCCTTATAATTTAATCTCCCTACCAGTCTACCTCCTTTATAAATAAATCCTCTATGAATCTATCACATACTTTACTTGTTAAAACTCATTGCATACATAAGAAACTACCTTCCTAGTAACTACTTTCATATGGATATTACATTTAAATTTCATATTTTTTGTCATTTTCCTCATTACATATACATAAAACACCTTTATATACTAACCTATACCCATACATGATCTTATACCAACATTTGATTTCCTACTACATCATAAAAATCCTTCTAAAGCTAAGAACATGATTCAAAATTTTAAATTAATGTTTTGGTGGGAAACTCTCCCAAGCCAAATAACACCTACAAAAATAACACCTAATGAATCTCTCACCCTCATTGGATCCCTATAGGACTTGTAACACAAACTTAAACCAAAATGACAACAAAACACACTGAGGTACATTAACTTTCTTGATGTTCCTGCATCAGATAGATTGGTCACAAATTCTAAGGATAAATTATCACCTTCTAATTATCACTTAAGCTTATTCAAAAAAAAAATAGATAGAAGTAAATGAGTGTAAATTATTACACTGAGCAAATTTAAAATATCACTATCAATGCAAGTCATATTGAAGATGATAAAAAATAATAACTCAAGGTACATAAATGGCTTATGATTTTTCATTCAGTAAGAGTTTGGTATGATTTTTATGCATTTAATATAATAATCTTATTAGTGTGCATTGAATGTCGAGTATTTTTTTTGTAGGCAACAAGGAGCAACATGAGGAAAAGGAAATTTTATGTACACACAAGGAAAAGCAAGTAGTAGTAGAGGATACTCTACACAAGAAGGATAAGCTAGAACTTATTAGTGTAGTGATTCTATAAAAATAGATAGATGAAATTATAAGAAAGGTATAATATCTTATTAAGGAGGTAGAGTAAGAGGTTTCATGGGTACATGCTTCAAATATGGAGAAACTAGGCATATAGTATTTGAGTACCCACATTCACATAGTTATGTAAGTAAGAATAATGTTATGAATATGCATATCATCCAAGTGGATGAGGATATTGTTACGTCAATTCATAATGCTAAGAAAATATCATGATGATGGTGTTTCTGAAATGAGATAAATAAGAAAATCATCCCACATAGAGGAATAATATTTTATAGGGTCATTTACAAGAATGAGGGTAAGTGGTACATATTAAATATCGATAGTGGAAGCATAAATAATATTTATTTGAAAGATATGGTTAATAATCTTGATCTAAAAATTATTTCACATCCAAATCCTTATAAGGTATCTTGGTTATTAAAGGGACAAATTTATTATTTTTTGAATGAGTAATGTTTGAAAAGTTTCCACTTTGGTTTAACAAGGATGAAGTCATGTATGGCATAATTCTTATGGATTTATACCATATATTACTTACAAGTCCTTTTAAATTTTGCATTAAGGCACAACACAAAGGCAATGTGAACACTTATACATTGGTTAATATGAAATGAAGTACACTTTAAATATTTTAAAGGATAAGAGTGAATAAATGGAAAATTTTCCAATGATTTTGGGAAAGAAATTCCTAAAATATATGAATAAGTATATTAAAGTTATTTGTTAATACTAAATACCTGCAAGTTGTGATCACGGGTGAAAAATAAGCACTTCTACATGAAGTGGAGGAATTATTGAGAAAGTTTGAAAATATTTTTTCTAATGAACTACCAGATGGGTTTCCACCCATGAGGGATATAAGTAACCATATGGATCTAATTACAAGATAAATTTTATCAAACAAACCAACATATAGCCTAAGACCTAAAGAGAATGCAAAACTATAATGACATGCCCAAGATATGTTAGATAAAGGATTGATAAGAGAAATTTTGATCATATGCATAGTTCCAAAAATGTCATCACTAAATAAAGGTAGATAAGGGAAGATGTGTATTAATTATAAAGCCATCAACAAGATAATTATCAAGTTAGATTTTCATTGTCATGTATGGATGACTTGATGAACTATTTGAGTGGAGTGAAACACTTCATAAATATTTACATGAAGAATGAATATCACAAATCCACATCATGTAAGTTGATGTGTGTAATATTTTGTTCAAAACATATGAAAGATTATATGAGTGGTTTGACATGCTATTTAGGCTGATTAACATGTCAAGTAAATTTATGAGACTCATGAATGAATTATGGAAGCCTTTTATAGGTAAGTTTAGCATAGAGTATTAGGATGACATTTTGATTTTACACATGATAAATGAATACGATTTAAGAATTTGATATGAGTGTTACAGTAGTTACGAGGTGAATTTTTTCTAGTTAATTTGAATAAATGTAGCTTCATGAAGGAGGATTTCACATAATTAATTTTTTTTAATTTCCAAACAAGGTTTAAGGATGGATCTAGAAAAGGTGTGTGGTATCCTTGAGTTTTATTCACCTAGGATTATGATTTAAGCACAAATATTTCATGGCTTATCGAGTTTCATAATTTCATAAAAAAATTCAATAGGACATGTACAAAAAACATTGAGGTGTTGAGGGGTGATATAAAATAGTTTTTTATAGATAATATAAGAATAACATAGTTTCTATAATTTGAATATTAAAGTGACCAAACATCAAGTGTTGGCATTTATTGATTCAATAAATTATTTCAACATGATTACAATGTGAGTGGTGTAGTAATTAGGGTGGTGTTGAGTTAATAAGAAAAATCCATTACTTACTTCACTGAGAAAATTAACAATGAAAAAATAGAGTATTCATTTTATGATCAGTATTTTATGCCATAGAGCAAATGCTTAAGAAGTGGAGCCATTAATTTTTTTTAATTTTTGACTAAGGATTTTGTGTTATACATGGACTATCAAGCCCTACAATTCATGAATAATTAAGGTAAGAGTAACCAAAAACATATGAGATGATTGATTTTTTTCATAGTTAGTTGTGTTGAAGCATAGAAGTTATAATCCTAACATAATTTTAAATGCACCGAGTATAAGGTATTTCTTGTTGAATGATATGCGAGTGGAATTCATAAAATTTTATTTTATGGAGTTTTATGTAGAATATGAAGATTTTAAAGATGCATGGAAGTCATGTATAGAACCATTGAGTGATTACAAAAAAGCATGGTTAGATTATTTCATTCAATATGGATTGATTTATAGAGGAATGCAATTATGCATACCTAAAGGTTTAATGTGAAAATTTTCAATTAAATAAACCCATAGTGGTGGAATAACATGTCATTTTTACTAATGATAAAACATATGCATAGTTGATTGAGATTTTATTTTGGGATAAGATGAGTTTGGATGTACACAAGTATGTTCAAGAGTGTATAATTTTCCATTTTTTAAAAGGAAATAGTTAGAATATAGGTTAGTATCAACCTTAACTATTCCATAGAAACCATGGGAAAATATTAACATGTATTATACAAGGAGGACACGATTATATTTTTTTAAGTGTAAAAAGAGTCAAAAAAATGGCATATTTTATTGCATGAAATAAAAATAGTGATGTTACACACATTTCTCACTTATTTTTCAGAACATTTGTGAGATTTATTACTGCATAACATAGAATTTACCAAGGATGAAAATTTTGTGGGCATTTCTACAGGACATTGTAGAAGAAGCTAATTTCATTTAATTATATAATTATCAAATAAATTGATATATTGTGTCATTTAACATAATTATTGATTATTTATTATGATGTTTAATTACAAGGAATCCATAAACATAGAGTTTAGTTCTAACACAAGTTGAATTTGCTTATAAAAAAATGGATAATAGGAACAATGAAAGGACATAATTTCAAACTATTTAAGGGAATAGTTCAATAGGGGTCACACAAATTACATAACATCAAATATAAAAGGAGGAAGATTTCTAAATAAAAATATATTTTCAAGTATATGTGTGATTTAAATTAGAAATTGTGTAAATAATTGAAAAGTAGTATTGCACAATACAAGTAGCATGTAGTTTTTAAGAGAAGATAATTAAAATATAATGTGGAGATATAATATTAGGAATATAAGTGAATAAAGGTCTATAAAAATAAAATATGAAAAAATTAAATGGAAGAGTATCAAACCATGTAGCGCGTTATGAAATTTTGCATCCAACACATATGATTTAGAGTTTCCTAAAGTCATATACATTTCTCTTATTTTAAATGTAGCCAATTTATACCCTTATAATGAGGGGTATAGGAAATGGATAAAGTGGAAGGAAATATTTTATTAGATATAGAAAATTATTGAGAAGTATTAGTGTAGGTTTTATTTTTACCTATTTATTAATTAGGGAAATTATATTTGTGCATACATGGAGCTTCATACATTTGTGGGATAGGCTAGCTTATGTGGAGATGTGAATGTCATAAGTAACTCCCTTGATGGGAGTTACTTGTCTATTCTTAGCACCTTGTCACCACCTTTCATGAAGGAGTTACAGTCTATTCTTGGGGTGCCTTGACCACCTTTTGTGGAGGAGTTACTTACATGCTCTCCTATATGTATTCTTCACTTTGGCCATCTCATGTTAATCATATTTTGGTTTTCTCCATTTTGTCTTGTGCAATTTATCTTCTTGTATAATTTCAAATTGCTTTAGCATCTATGTGGTGTGCACTTGCTTCATCTCATGTGATCACATCTCCATTACATTCGCATTATCTAGATTCTAGAAACAACTTTGATATGGTATTAGAGAAAACCCGGTAATCGTGTGTCTAGTTATGCTATTAGTTTATTTTTGAAATCAAGAGGAGTGGAGTTCTCTTTATTTTTTTTAATTTCTAGATCTGATCTAAAATTTAAAAAAAAACTTTCAATATCATTTCTTGTATCTTTTCCTTGGGATCCTTGGACTTTGGGTGTCTTGGTTGTCTTCTCTTCAGTCCTTGTAGGGCTTCTAACAACCTTCTTTACATCAGCTGGTTTAGTAGTTAGCTTGGCAGCAACAGCTTGCTTGACTACACTTATGTGCCTTATTTTGCTACTTCAACTTGGGTGCCATTGTTGTGAGCAGAGGGAGGAGCAGCATTAGCCACACCAAGTAATTGTACAACATCCAAAAAATTAGAACTTGTTTGGGAGGAGGAAGGCGTGGGTGTTGCTGCCATGTTGGCAGTGATTGGCTAACTTTGTTGCGAGTTGTAGGTGCCACCTTTTGCTATATATGTTATGTATTCCCTCCTAATTTATTTCCTTGTTGTTTTCTATGTATGTGTTATCTCTCCTTCAAATATTGACTGCAAACATTTAGAAGTGCATGCCTTATTTTGGTGAGAATATTCTGCCACACCTGTTGGTTTTCTTGAAAATGGTGCCCTTTCCTTGCTTGACATCCCATGTGGGCCCTTGGACACTTGGCATCCATCAAATTGTCTTTTGCTTTATTTTTTTCAATTAAAAAATTGACTTATCAAAAAAAATTAGTCAATTTGACTGAATATTAAATTTTTTAGACAGTTTGATAATTTGGGGGTTTACATTTAAAACTTGTATCTTCAACCTACGAAGATGAAGGGTGAGGCCTAGGTTGGCAGGAGGCCAATTCCCCCTCATAAAGACCTCTTTTTGATTCCTTGCTCCATTCCAAATCCAACGAGTGGTTGGAAGGCCACTTTCTCTTTAAAAACAGGCATTTTTAAAATGTTTTAGTGCTTTTTTTTGCAAAAATACTAGTTTATGGGAAAATTAAACCTTTAATATCTTGCAAATAGTAGCTCAGTTTTGGGTGTCATTTTTTAAAAAAGTGTTTATAATTCAATTCTCCATAGTGTAGGCTTTTTATTTATTAAAAATGTACTAGTTTATAAAGTGCCAAAAATTTGGGTCTCCCAGGATGCATTTTCGACTAAGTCTAACGTCTTATTTGTTTATAGTCTTGCATTGATTTCTCTAAGACACATTCTAGGCTGAGTCTAACGTCTTTTCAATGTGCACTTACATATTTGGGGGGGCTCAACATTTTAGGGGGGTGTGATTGCTTTTCACAACTTGCAAAACTTTGCTTTCATTCTCCTTTCTGCATAAATTCACAACTTGCAATCAACACAACTTCACCTAAATTTAGATTAAAATAGATTCTTTTCAAATTAAACCCCTAACACCCTTCAACTATCATGAATGGAAGGTTAAAATGTCAATCATTCTTAGAAGTAAATGGTTATATAGGATCACCATGGGTACTGAAGTAGAACCCAACACTAATGTTAAAAAGGTCAAGTGGTACAACCATAGTGATAAAGCCTATGGATTAATAAGCTTGTCTGTGTCTCCAAAACTTCTCTTCCATTTAGAAACCTCCAAGACTCCCAAAGACATATGGGACACCTTAGAACTCTTACTTAGAAAGCTTGATGAGATGAGAGGTCATGAGCTCGAAAATGAACTCATAAGTCTAAGTCTTAGCAACTTTGACACCCTACAGGACTTATTCACTAAGTTTAAGGCCCTTAGATTATAATTGAAAGAATGTGGGATAGAGAAGAAAGATGATAAAATCATCCTTTCTATTCTCACAAAGTTAGGTCCAAGCTATTCAGTCTTTGTCTCCACTTTCCATGCCACAAAAAGTGCTCTTGGCACTACATGGAAAATGCCTTCTTTGGATTCATTCATTGCTGACTTGACTCGGGAGCAAGATAAGCTAATTAATGGGCACAATTAAGTCTAATCAATCCCAAGCCTTGATAGCTGGAAATGGTAAGGATAAGACTTCAGCAAAGGAGAAGAAAAAAAAACAAGGACCAAGAGAAGAAGAAAGAAAACAATAATCCTACCAAAAACAACACTGAGTCTTCCTCCTCCAATGCTAAACCTAAGAAGAAGAAGGTTAAGTGTGCCTATTGTAAGAAGATATGGAATGATGAACACAAATTCATGAAGAAACAAATAGATCACCTAACTCATCTTCTAGAAAAGAACAACATAGGTGTTCATGAGTCCATCAAGCAGAATTTATCTACCCAAGATTCTACCAAGGCAAAAGACAAGGGTAAGGAGAAAGAAAAGGGCAAGGCCCTTATAGCAATAGCAGCTTCTACATCTTCATGGGTCATTGACTCGGGTGCTTCTCACCACATGGGCTCTTCCCTAGTTGATTTTTCATCTTTAGAGCCTTGTAGCATGACTTCAATTAGTTTGGGTGATGAAACATCAATTTTTGTTACAGGGAGAAGGTCAGTTGAAATGGAAGGAGGAACATTCAATAATGTTCTAAGTGTTCCTTCTCTTTCAACTAATCTCTTATCAGTGTACCAAATCACTCACATTGGTCAAGGCATGAGAGTTGAGTTTTCACCAGATTCAGTGGCTATCAGGGAGTTGCATAGTGATACTATAGTGGCAGTGGGTAGGGCAAATCACCAAACAAGGTTATACACTTTCTCACATTTTGCACCAAATTCTTCTCCAACAGCATTGTTGACTCATTCAGATGGAGTTAGAAAATTATGGCATGAGCGGTTTGGCCACCTTAACTACCGCTACCTTGAGTAAGTTTGCAAACATGACATGGTCATTGGCTTGCCTCGTGTCTAATTCTCAAAAGGACTTTGCGAGGGGTGCTCCCTTGGGAAGCATCTCAAAGCAAAATTTGACAAAGGCAAAGCTTGGAGGGCTTCACAACCTTTGGAGTTAGTCCATAGTGATGTATTGGGAGCCTTTCCCAAACCATCTTTCACAAGGGCCAAGTACATCCTCACTTTCATTGATGATTTCTCTAGGTACACTTGGATATATTTTCTCAAACAAAAGTTTGAAGTGTTTGAAAATTTTCCAGACTTCAAGGCTCTTGTTGAGAAATAGAGTGAGAAATCCATCAATGTTCTTCAAATTGATAATGGAGGGGAGTATGTCAGCATCAAGTTTGAGTAGTTTTGCACCACAGAGGAGATTGATTTGTAGCGCATAGTCACTTATAGTCCTTCATAGAGTGGGGTTGCAAAATGCAAAAATATGTTCTTAAAAGAGATGGGTAGCTATATGATTCACTCCAAATCCTTAGCACCATAGTACTAGGCTGAAGCCATCAATTGTGCTTACTACATTCAAAATAGGGTTCCTCACAATGCTTTGAAAGGGATAACACCCTTTGGAGCTTGGCATAAAATGAAACCTGATGTTTAGCACCTTAGGGTTTTTGGATCCCCAGCCATGACCCACATTCCAAAGAAGAAATGCAAAGCTATGGAATGTCAGTCCAAGCCTTGCATCTTTGTAGGATATCTAGATGGTATTAAGGGGTATCACCTTCTAGATCCAGTCACTCATGAGTTGTTCATCAAGAGAAGTGTCTATTTTTAGGAGAGTCCTAGAGACTCAACACTTGACACTTCTTCTCCCTCATTGGATTTACTTCTTCATGATGATTCCTCATCAGATTCAGATTAGCCATAGTAGGTTCTTGAGCCAGAGACATCTTCTTCTTCGAGTTCAGACAGTGAGGATAGTGATGTAGAGTCATCTGCCTCTAGTCAGTTAGAGGATGAGGAGTTAGCACCTGACTTGCCCACTTTTGGGCCACTTTGGGCCAGACAGACACTTGAGAGTGCTGGCACTTGGGTAGGAGATCCTGCAGATGACAGGCGTACTAGGGGGGATTTTTAGAGATCCACATGCCTTCTTTGCTTCAGTTTTAGATCCACAAACTTTTTGAGAGGCATCGGTGGTACCTGAGTGGGATAGTGCTATGGAGGAAGACTATTCTTCTTTAATAAAAAATCACACTTGAGATTTGACTTCACTTCTTAAGGGAAGAAATATGGTTCGATGTAGGTGGATATATCAGACCAAGTTTGTAGTAGATGGGTTAGTTGATAAGTACAAGGCATGATTGGTTGCCAAGGGTTTCTCATAGGTGGCAGGCATTGACTACTTAGAGACCTTTGTACCCATTACAAAGATGACTTCTATCTGACTCACCTTGGCTATTGCCATAGCACATGGTTGGGATGTGCACTAGATGGATGTGAAGAGTGCCTTTCTTCACAAAGACCTAGAGGAGGAGATCTACATGGAGCAACTACCAGGATTTGTTCAAGATTCTTCCTTAGTATGCAGAATTAGGAAATCTATCTATGGTCTCAAACAAGCCCCTTGGGATTGGTATGCTAAGATAGATTCCTTCCTTCTCACAGCGGGTTTCACTAGGTGCCATTTTGACCCCAATGTCTACTTCTTACAGTAGGATGATTCGCTCCTAATTTTGGTTCTATATGTTGATGACCTTTTGATCACCGAGAGTTCTTCATCAGCTATCGTAGCAGTGAAGGCATCTCTTTAGGATAGATTTGACATGATAGACTTGGGTTTGTTGCACTACTTCCTTGGCATCGAGATCTCACATTCAGATTCAGGGATTTCTCTTGCACAGCCTAAGTATGCTCTTGACTTATTGGCTCAGTTTCACATAGTTGATTGCAAGCCATCTCTGACTCCCTTTCTATTAGGATTAAAGCTTGAGGATGAATATTTTTCACCATTGGTTGATGCCACTTTGTATCAAAAACTTGTTGGTAGTCTCATTTACTTGACTCACACTAGGCCTGACATATCATATATAGTGGGACTTGTCTCCAGATTTATGTAGGAACCTCATGAGCTACATTGGAAAGTAGCTAAGAGGATCTTGCATTACATATAGGGTTCACATAGATATGAGATTCATTATAGATTTGGCATAGAGGTTGACTTGGTTGGATATATAGATTTAGACTGGGCTGGTGATTCACATACTTGCAAGTTCACTTCTGGTTACAGTTTCTCTCTAGGTTTTGGTCCTATCAATTGGTTGAGTAAGAAGCAGAATGATATTGCTATATCATTCACAGACACAGAGTATAGGGTAGATATTAATGTAGCTACTGAGGCTATTTGGATTTAGGGGATACTTTCTAAGTTTGGCATTCTTATCAGGCAACCCACCATCATTTATTGTGACAATCAGAGTACCATTCAGATTTGTAAGAATTTAGTTCAGTACCAGCAGACCAAGCACATAAAGATTCACATGAATTTCATTTAGGAGCTTATTCATAGTCAGGTCATTGACTTGATATTTTGCCAGTCTTCAGAGTAGGTTGTAAACATCTTCACCAAACCTTTCACCGAGAGCAAGTTCATTCATCTATGAGCTCTTCTTGGGGTGTGGTCTACATCTGCAGTAGCATCATCTTCAAGGGGGGCCTACTAGCCTCTTCCTTTATTTTATGACTCTTTTAGGGGGGAGTTTTTTCCTACAGGTTTTCTCCTTTTCTCTATCTTATGAGATATTACATTTTTACATGGGTACCTCATCAAGCTTAGTTGTCGGGACCCATTTTTATATTTCCACACTGCCCACCTAAGCTACGCTTATGGGGGGTATTAGTGTAGGTTTTTATCTTTCCCTATTTATTAATTAGGAAAATTATATTTGTGCATACATGGAGTTTCCTACATTTGTGGGATAGGCTAGCTTATGTGGAGATGTGTGTCATAGATATGTCATAGGTGTCATAAGAATATCATAAGTAACTCCCTTGATGGGAGTTACTTCTCTATTCTTAGCACCTTGTCACCACCTTTCATGGAAGAGTTACAGTCTATTCTTGGGGTGCCTTGACCACCTTTTGTGGAGGAGTTACTTACGTGCTCTCATATATGTATTCTTCACTTTGGCCATCTCATGTTAATCAAATATTGGTTTTCTCCATTTTGTCTTGTGTAATTTATCTTCTTGTATAATTTCAAATTGCTTTAGCATCTATGTGGTGTGCACTTGCTTCATCTCATGTGATCACATCTCCATTGCATTCGCATTATCCATATTTTAGCAATAACTCTGATAAGAAGGTGCATGAGGAATTTGAGAAGGTGATTGACACAAGAGTCAGCAAGATGATGCACATAAAGGAGCATACACAATATATGGTGAAGTGAAAATGTTAAGAAGATGAAGATGTGAGTTGGATAAACACAAAAGAAATTGATAAGTATGGAGTGCCTCTCAAAGAGATTAATAAATTCACATGTGTAGGATCTCATGGTTATTTTCAATCCTCAGGGTGTATGATGTAAGAGCATCGCTCACAAGTAATCCTACATTGAAAAAAAAGCATAGCATTAAAATAAGTAGTTTTAATTTTTTAATGCATTAAAATGTCTAATTTTTCCATCCCACATTTTAAACATAATAGTCATATGATATTGAATGTGGGGATACTCCTCATATTAAACCTACAAAGACAACTAGTTTTTTTTCCTATATGAGTACTAATCTATCTAAGATTCATGAAGATGAATATTTATAGGGGAATAAGAAAGATAAAAACAAGGAATAAAATTTTGATGAGCCAAAATGGAAACTGATTAACTCCCTATCTACACAAACAAATAGTTGTTTAAAATTTGAAAAAGGAAAGTGAACATAATATAAATAAGCAAAATGCAAGAGATGAGATCTAATCCAAATGTAAGAATGGAGTTGGAGAAGAAAGAAGAAATATATAGTGTAGACAAACAAGAATCACATGAGATTTTATCAATATGAGATAATTCACACAAGTTGCATCCTATTTCACTAAAAGACTTGAAGTAAATATTACATAAAAACAACAACTTAGATCTAAATTATAAGAATATAGGGACTTGATAACTCTATGAAATCAACCCTTTACTCAAATGAGCTCATCAATTATATAGAAGAAGAAAAGGAATAATCTATTAATATTTACTTGCCCATGTACAAAGTCTAAAGAGGAATTTAATAAAAAATCAATCAATTACACCATGTTTTCCAACTCTATCCATATTTTCTTGTTTCATCTTCTTTCTCATTTCATGGCTTAAGAAATTTGTACATATTGTACTTTCTTACCCATGCTACCATAAAATATTCTCATTGAATTTATCTTATTCCTATATATCAAAATAAAAATAATATTGAGATATTTAATAAAATATTTATGGGCCTTTTCTATCCATAGTTTCTTTTTTATAATTACAAAAGTGTTTAATAAAGCTTTGGAAAGCTTACTTTAATAAAAGAAAAGTTTTTTTCAATAATTTTCATACTACCAGTAACTTTTACTCTAGATATTTTGAAACTTAAGCATCATTTTAATACATGGGATATTTATACATAAGAGACTTATTTAAATTAGTGGGGTGATTCCAATAATAAAATAAATCCTAGCTTTATAAATTTAAATGAATATCTTTTAGCCTTAGAGAAAAAATTTCCACTAGTAAAATAAAGTTTGAGAAATAGATGGGGCTTCATGCAGAACTTTCTCATCAATAGTTATGCACAAATTTATTTTTTTGCATGAAGATATTTTGTGTAGTATTTTTGTGCACGCATTATCACTTTTAATTAGTGTGGTTGAGATGCATAGTTTGTAAAGTCTTTGACTAGTTTCATGTAGGTGTGGGAAGTTTCACATAGCTTAGTAAATTTAAAAATTTGTGAAGCCATAATAGCAATGTCTAGCCTTGTTTTCAAAGCTTGAGACATTATTTGTAGAAATAATGGTACAAAACTATGTTTGTAGAGGTATTTTGTAAACTTTACACATATATTTCTATGAGTAAATTTTATTTACTGTGATTTTATAACCCATCTTCTCTAAGTGAGAAATCATCTTGATATCAATAAATACATTACCTAGCCTGATTGGCTTGAATTTCCAAAAGAGGACATAAAACATGAATTTAAGTTGTTAGTGCATGAAATTGGGAAGAATATTATTGATAAAAAGGTATTAAAAGACATGGTAGATTATTTAAGAAGGTATGAGTATGTGCCATACAAAAAATAAAAATAAACCCCAAATCTCAAAGTAAAAATATGCACACCACCCATTACACCAAAGAAGGGTGAAAATGTTTTAGTGAAAAATGGGAAGGTAACCAAAAAAGGGATGTATATACACCAAAAAAATATGGATATCTCAAGGAAATAAAAATGGGTTCAAATGAAACTAGTTACTTGTTTCACATGCCAAAAACATCTTGTAGAGGGATGACATAATTTGTAAGTTTATTGGTCTTTATTATTTCTTAATTTTTAATAATTTAAATTTAAATTTGTGTTGTGTTTATTTTCCAATAACTTAGTTTTTAATATTTTCAAGCTAAAGTTATTCAAACGTAAACCAACTAAATAAGACATACAACACCTGAAAAAGAATATTTTGGTAAATTTTGTCATGACATACGTAAGTTGATTATTTCTTGTATTTTTAAACTAATTTGACACCTTTTTATTCATTTTTATGTATTTTTAATTTTACTAATATTAATTTTTATTTCTTTAAGAATCCAACCTCCAAATCCCATTACATGATGATCACATCTAGATAGTAATCTTAAAAGGTTTGGCAATACTTCAGAGACACATAGATGACACAAAAGGCATGCAAGTAATTATTAATTTTTCAATGAATTAAATATGAATTTTATAATTTCAATATTATATTTTATGGATAACTAGGGTTTGAAAATTAGCATTACATTCTATTTATTATATTAGCAGATTAATTATTTATATTTCTTTATCATGCAAGGACTATTAGATGCCTCTTGTAGTAGACCATCTTACATATGTTTTTTGTAATATTAACGTATTTCAATGATGGTAAATTTTTTTTCAAAATCAAATTAAAATTTCATTTATTTTGTATGGAATGAATTTAAAATGAGGATATAAATGATAATAATGAATATGAGGATGATGATGATGATGTTGATGATGATGATGGTAATTATCATGGTTATGGTCATGATTTAGATGTAGCTACATGTCATGGTGATGAAGAGGAGGAGGAGGATGAAAAAGAGGATGAATGTTAGCTAGATAAACATATTATTTTCTAAGCTTGGATCATTTACACCCAAAAACATTTTTATAAACTATTTTTTAATGAATGAAACTCATTTTTTATGAGTATACTTGTAATGCATATTTTATATATAATATTATCTTTTTTAATGTTAAATAATTTGGTTTCTAATTTTTTTATTAATTGTGATAAAAAAATCTTATTATATATTTACATTTTAATTGTTAAGTGTTTGAAAAACATTAGTCAGTTTCAATGTGTTTTTCATATAAATAAATTTTACAAATAATAAAATTCATAAATTGAATTTTTTATATATATTTTATTGTATTCCATTATTTTATTGACTAAAATATTGAAATATCATTGTATATTTAATAAAATCTTTAAAAAAATTGTGTCACTATAAAATTAAATTAAAAATGACACCTAATGCAAATTACATGATGCTAAACTTGATGCATGTTTTCCTACCAATCAAAAAATTAAAATTCAAAATATTAACTATAAATTTTTAAAAAACATGTAAAATAGGTTGATAAAATGTGAATCATTCTAATATTTTGTTAACATTTCTACAACTTGGAATTTGGCATCAACCTTGATGATGTAAATTACATCACCATAATCCTGCATTAGTGTAAAAAAATAAAATTCTATTTATAAATCAACCAAAAAATAATGAAAATGATGATGCTAAAATGAAAAAATATTATAGTTCAATAATAGATCTTATTATTATTTTTTGGGTAGACTATGGATACATCAATTGAGTGAAGTTCTTTATATTACTAATCTTTGAATTCTTTACATGAAGAACAAATAATTAAAATTAGATGAGATGCTAATTATCCACAACAAAAAATTTCAACAATATGTCTTAAAAAATAAAATACCAAATAAACAACCATATTTTATACCCAAGGCAGGAGAACACAAGGTTCAAGTACATAAAACTACCTGCAGAAGGTATGTTTATTGTAACTTATATATATTTACACAGATAGAGGAGCCTAAAAATGATTTGATTATTCAATGTCATGAAAATGATCGTGTTATTAGGGAATAAATTAAAGTACTTGATGAATATGATGATATTTTTTTGCCTTTTTAAAAAAACTCAACATCCTGACTTGGTTGTTGATGATACACGTGTTTTAATTTATGTATCTTTTAACAAATATTGTGACTCACTTGATTATGATATTATTATTGGTTAACTTTATCTTACTATCTGATTATGTTTTCAAATAGAAACTTTCTATTTCTCCTTATTTGATTTTTTATTATTGTTTCTTTGTTTCAAAACTTATTTTTAGTTTCTTTCGTATTTATATGCTTATGTTGGTGGCTTCTAGGAATTTTTTATTCCTATTCAAGTTTAATATATGTTAGGTCACCCACTTTGATTCTTATTTTCTCAAAGTTTTATTAATTATATTTTCTCCAAGGTTTCCCTATGCTTTTGGTATTATCATGTTCAGGATATTGGTCAAGATTTCACTATTATTTTAGAGTCACATCCTCTCACCTACTTTCATTGTTTGATTATGATTCATTCACTTATCTCCAACATGGTTTTAATTTCCTCTTCTATTTATATTTTTATGCTTATATTTTATTTTTACTTTTCCACTTGGCATCCTATGGTTTCCCTTCTATTTTTTCATTTAACATTATATTATCCTCATGTCTCATTTTTTCTTGTTTTTCTATCACTTGTCCCTCTTAATTTTACTTACTTTGTCTCATTCTAAAATCCCATGCTATATTCCAAATGACGATGGCATATTTATTTTTGAAATAGGCATGTAATTCCATGAATTTTAAGGAAATTTGTGGGTGATTAAGAATCTTATTTATCTTTGTATTTGATTTTAGTTTAGTTTTGTTGTTTTTTTTTTGCGTGTGTGTGTGTGCACGTGCATGTGTACACGATTTGTATATTAAATTAGTGATATTTATGTTTCACATGTTTTTTTTTAAAATTATTTAGTATCATCTAAATTTACTTTCCTTCATCTTGTCAAGTGATGATTTGAAAAATATTCATATACTCTGACTATGCTAGAGTACACAATGTATGTTCTTCATTATCATCATATAGAAATATGTTATAATTAATTGATGGTTTTATATATGGTATTGATTTAAATTTTAATATATATTTAAGATTTTTGTTTAACATATTTTATGTTCATGATATTTTCTTAAATATGCTAGAGGCATATCCCTTTTTCACTTGGGATAACTTTAGAGGCAATAAGAGGTATTTCCTAGAACCCACTTTAAGGTTTATCTTCATTGATTATTTAATTGGGATTTCATTTGATTTAATGCTTTATGTTTATTATATGTTTTTTTTTACCATACCTTATATGTTGTGTGTGTCCTTATATTCTTGGTGTTATCATGTATATGTGTATTATTAACATTTTTTTACTTCTTAGAGTGTTTTTTGTTTCAATGCATGTTTTCATATGCTTGATATGTTTTTATTGTTTCATATGTGTATTAGTGTCTATATAGTTGATTTCTTGTTTAATATGCTTCCATACTATTTTTTATGTTTTCTAATCTATGTCTTAAGTGTTTATTTCATGCTTGATCACATAGTTGACTTTATTACATCATGTTTGATGTGTCTTCATTGATTTATGTGCTTTCTAAGTGTTTGATATTTCTCTAGTTTTCATTATGTGATTTTTAGTGTTTGGTGTGTCTTTGATGTGTTTTTCATGCTACATAAATAATTTGATATGTCTTCAATGTCTTAAATAATTCATATGTTAATGATGTGAATTCACTATATTATATGCATACTATGTGTTTGATGTGAATTAATTATCTAATGTGCTTACATTATTTGAAAAAAAATCTTCATTTTTTGTTGCATGTGATATATTTCATGTCCTGATTTTATCATCAAGTGTTTTATCATGGTATGATCTTATATTACTACTTGATGTTTCCTTGATTCCTATCATCCATTTATTAATAAAAATATCGTTGACTTATGATTTACATTGTTATATCTTACAATAGTGATACTAACCTGCTTATTTTTTACACCCAAATGGGGCATCTCTTTGATCTTAATATGCTTATATTTTTATTACATGGGGAACACTATTCTTGAACTTATATTGGTTATATCTATTCATTCATGTTGGTGTGAAAATGGTTATTTTCCCATTTGATTCCACTCTTGGGTACCTTTCAAACCCTTTAATTTAAGTTTTCTTAGGGTTTTTTGACTTATATCTCACATTATATGATTATGACACTTTTAAAAAACATACAAATTATTAGTGAGTGGTATTTTCATAAATACCTCTTTGTAAGATCATTTTTTGAGATCAATTCATTAATTTGAAATTGTTATTACACATGATATTTTACATCCTTGATAAGAATATAGTTTATTCTTATCAATTTCAATCTTTTATTTGTGAGTGATTCTATTAGGCCTTTAGATCCCTATTGGTTATCTCCATAGCCAAATATCAAATGGTACCAGAATGGGTGAAGTAACTTGGGTAGTGTCTTAGGAGGTATAGGATTACAAGATCGGGTATTCCCTTGAACCATTTAGTATGCTCTTCTCTTGCATCCTTTCAAAGATGATCATGACAATCAGAAAGGTGTATAAGAAATACTAGATTTTGGGTTGGTTCATCCTTATGTGTTTTCATTTTAGGAACATTGTAGGTATTGATGGATCAAATATAAACTCACCATTACATCTAAGTTGCCTAAAAAAGTTAGAACCACCTATTTTATTATCCCAATTGGATATTAGAGGCCAGATATAAAAGTTATTTTACAAAATTCTATCATTGATATAAGACAAGTTTTATTCATATATGTACTTATTTATATACATTTGTTATACACACTAACCATTTTCACCATATATGCATCATTTTTTTATTACTGCATCTTCTATAATAGGAATCTATTCCATCTTCTACATACTACATCATCAACATCAAGTTGTGTGCAAGGTTTCATTTGTATTTTTAAACTTTTTATTTCCTAAAAAAAAAATTTGAGCCAGTTTTAAATTCAAAAAACTATTTTTTTTTCATTCAACCTATAGATCTAAGTTTGTTATAAAAAATGTATTTTATTCTTCATATGAATTTAAAAGTGTAAACAATCTATTGAAAGAAATATGGGTTTGGTGCTCCTATTTCTAAGCTTTCCATAACACTTTGAAATTATAAATCTTATTAAGAAATGAAAAAATATATTGGATTTATCCTAATTGTTTTAAAAAATAACTAAACAAACACATACATTTAACTTGGTTGATGTAGATGCACTATTCATTTATCAACCAATATTGACAATTTAGGTGCACATACACATGTATAATTTTTAGTCAACATGGTTGGTGTACATGCACTATTCATTTATCAACCACTGTTGACATTTGAGATACACATACACATGTATAAATTGTAGTCAACTTGGCAAGTTTGAATACCCACCAATGTTAAAATTTAGCACATGGTGACATGTTAATAACATTTTTCTTAAATATTTTTTTATATAAAAACTTTATATGTGAATAAATTGATTTTTTTATCACACAAAAAAATATTTTAAATAAAATATTCCTCTCCACACTTGGAGAGTTCTCTAAATCTACTTGGAAATTGATACATCTGGTAGATCATACAAACTTGGTGGTAGTTACACTAAATTTAGTAGAAAATATTTGGCCACTCAAACCCCCTCTCCAATGTAGTCTTTGAATTTGTAGTTCAACTTCAACAACTGATATTTTGGGCTCCCAACCTCTATTTTCCAAGTGAATTTTTTATATTTTAACTATTTTCTATACTATACATCATGGCTAAAATCTTTTATGGTCTTGATGCATAGCTATTACACATTTTTTAATTTATCATAGGCATTATGACAATGTTATCCATTTTAAACCATCCAGGACTCTATTTGGGCTCATTTAGGCTCCTTTTAAAGTGTATTTTTTTAAAAGTGCATGAATTTTTTTTTACTTCATAGTGGTGCTATTGGTTTATTCATTGTAATCAATAATTGTACACAAAGGAATCATCTCCTTCCACTTATTATAAATCAATTAAATGTAAAGGATAAACACTATTAGAAATAAAATAATATTCACAACAATAGATACTTGACTCAGGGGCTACAAATTATATGGGTTCTGATTGGGAAAATTTTTCTTCTTTAGAACCTTGTTCATTGCCTCATATTCTTACAGGTGATGATACACCAATGGATGTTGTTGGGAAATATTTTATTGACATACATGATATCTCATTTGAGAATGTTCTTTATGTTCCTTAATTATGTGATAAATTTATATCTGTCTAAAAAATCACTCATTTAGGAATGCTAATAAAGTTAAGTTTTCTCCTAATTCAGTGGAGATTATGGATATTAAGGATAGTTCCATAGTTGTAGTAGGACAATATGATCATGAGTTTTAGCTATATACATTCTCCCACTTTGTGTATTCTCTTTATACCACACTACTCACCCATTCATCTTTGATGAAAAAACTATGGCATGAGTGGTTTGGCCATTTAAACTACCTCTATCTTTAACAACGTAGCTCACATGATATGGTCACAAGACTTCCTCATATCCATTTTTTTATGGTGTATGTTTATACTATAAAATAGGAAATCATATAGAGGATAAATTATATAAAGGGGCATCTTGGAGGGATTCACAAGTCTTTGAGTTGGTTCACAAGGATATCATGGATTATTTTCTTACCTTCTCTTTTAGATACACTCATTATGACTCTCCTTTGATGACTATTCATGATATACTAGGGTCTACTTTTATCACTAAAAGAGTGAATCCTTTGACTAGTTTCAAGACTTCAAGGCTCATGTTGAGAAGTAATTTGAAAAATATGGAAATATTCTTTGCAAAAAAAATGGTTGAGAATATGTGAACTATCACTTTAAGCAATTTTACACTCTTGAAGGGATTGAACTTCAACATTTAGTTATATACACACCACAGTAGAATGGTGTTATTGAATGGAATAAAAAGACCCTAAAGGATATGGATACTTACATGATTCATGCATTTTATCTTGCTCCAAAATTTTGGGTTGAATCCATTAATTATGACACTCACATTCAGAACCAAGTTCCCCATAAGGCCTTAAAAGGCATGACTCCTTTTGAAGCTTGGTGTGACAAAAAACTAGATGTGCAATATTTTATAATTGTTGGATCCCATTTTTTTGGCATGCATTCCTTTAGAGAAATAAAAGGCTTTATAATGTCAAATTTGGCCTTACATCTTATTGGATATCCTAATGGTGTCAAGGGGTATCAACTCTTTGATCTAAAAATGAAACAATTTTTCATTGAAAGGAGTGTTCAGTTTGAGGAAACATCTCCTCCCTTATTCTCTCATACTTTTCTTCCTCCCTCCACATTGGACTCTACTGATAGTGACTCATAAGACTCTTTATCACCTCCACCTTTGTAAGGGTCATATTCAACAACTACAAACTCTACTTTTTCCTCTCGATATTATTCATCACTTTGATGTGTTTGATAGAGTCTACTATTAGTAAGCACCTTTGTTGGTAATCTTTTAGAGACTTAAAGACTCAATTATATAATTACCACCTTCCACATGTATACATTTCCCTTGCTTCCAATCTAAAATATTTTTTTGAAGCATCTGATATTACTAAGTGGGATTTATAAATGAAGTAAGAGCATAGTTCCTTGATGAGAAACACATTTGGGACCTTGTTTCCCTTATTAAGGGAAGGAAAATGGTTTGATAAGTGGATCTACTAAACTACATATGTAGTGAATGGGATTGTTGATAAATTCAAATCATGACTAGTATCCATATGGTTCTCATAAGTTCCTAGTGTGGACTACACTGATGCCTTTGCCCTTATTGCTAAGATGACTTTCATTCACTTAGTTCTTGTTATTTCTATAATTCATGGTTGGGTTATACATTATATGGATGTAAATAGTACATTTATTCATAGAGTTATTCAAGAAGATATTTATATGAAGCAGACATAGGGGTTTATTCATAATTATTCTTTAGTTTTTGGAGTGAGGAAGTCTATCTATGGCCTCAAACATAGCCCTTGGGCTTGGTATGATAATATAGACTCATTTCTTCTCTCAGTTAGATTATTGAGATGCCACTTAGATCTGAATGTTTACATTTTGTGACAGGATGAATCCTATTTATTTTTGGTCCTCTGTGTTTATGACTTGATTCTAACTTGAATTTCCTCATCCGTAATTAATCAAATCAAATATGGTTTGTATGATTGGTTTTATATGACTGACTTGGACCATTTACACTATTTTTTGAAGATCGAGATCATTTAGTCTTCTTTATAAATACTCTTGATCATTCTAAGTATGCTCTTGATATATTATCTCAAATACATATGGATGATTGTAATCTTTCATAGACTCCTTTTCTATCAATATTTAAGCCTAAGGTGAAGTGTTCCACTCTACTAGTTAATGCTACCTTATATCATCAACTAATTGGGATGCTCATCTATTTGAAACACACTCACCTTAAAATTTATTTTTTGATTGGTATGGTGTCATGATTTTTTCATGAATCATATGAGATTCATTATAAACTAACCAAATGCATCTTGTATTACATCTAGTGCTCTCCATGACATGGGATTCACTATGTAGTAGAGACTAGTCTAGACTTAGTTTGATATAGAGATTTTGATTGGGATAACAATATTGAGGATCATAATTCCACATTTGGTTACAAATTTCATATTGGTTTAGGCCCCTTGATATGGAAGGGTAAGAAAAATATGTTATTTCTCTCTCTTATAATTAGGATGACTATCAAGGGGTTGTTAATATCACCACTGAGGCTATTTAGATTCAAAAAATTATGACTAAGTTTGGCATCACCATTCATAGACCATCTATCCTCCTTTCTGATAACTATAGATCAATATAAATCTATAAGAACTCAGTTTACCATCAATGAACCAAACACATTGAAATTCACATGAACTATATTAAGGACCTAATTCAGGAGTAAGTCATTGATCTTTAGTATTGTCCTATTATAAAGCAAGTTGTATATATCTTCACCAAACCCTTAATTGAGAGTAAGTACCATCACTTGTGAAATATATTGGGATTGTGGGACATTAATTTAAAGTGGCTAGTTGACCTTATCCCATCATCTTCTAATTTGGGGGGAGACAAATTTTTCCTATGGATTTTCTCCTTCTCTATTTTTGAGGGGATCATTTTGTACATGGATACCTCATCAAGCCTTAGTGATAGGACCCATTTTTTCATATTTACATTTTATTTTCCCCTAAGTTTCACTCAATGGGGGTGTTATTATGAATAGGGTTATTTCTCCAACTACTTCCACTCTTGGGTTCCTTTCACACCCTTTATTTTAAGATTACTTAGGATTTTTTTGACTTATGTCTCACCTCATATGATTATGACACTTGTAAAAATCCTATGGATAGTTGGTGATTGGTATATCCATAAATAAATCCTTATAGGCTCATTTTAATATCAATTCATTCATTTTAAATTGTTGTTGCGCATCATATTTTGCATCCTTGATAAAAAATACAATATATTCTTATCAATTTTGATCTTTTATTTGTGAGTGATTCTATTAAGCCTTTAGATCCATGTTGGTTATATCCATAGCCAAATATAAAAATTATCTTATATTAATTATATCATAAGCCCACATGGGGAAAATTATTCATATCTTATATACTTCT